>JACVTC010000090.1:0-57500 GCA_016946835.1 Neocallimastix lanati (nom. inval.) | reverse complement strand
ATTATATATTATTTTAAAGAACAAAATAAATAAATAAATAGATAAATAAGTAAATAAAATAAGAAAATATTACTACTACTACTACTACTACTACTACTACTACTACTACTAATAATAATAATAATAATAATAATAATTAAATTACAATAAAAATAAAAATTTACTTCTTCTGGTGAGGTTTTTAATTCTTCTGAATATAAATATTGCCATATTTTTTCCATTTCTCCCCAATCGGTGACAATACCATGTTCTAATGGGTATTTTATTTTTAATAAACCACGAATTTCTTGGGCTTTTTTGCCAATAAAACAATCACCCTCAGAAGCACCAAGCATGATTCGTTCATGCTTTGGATAACCAACACTTTTGAGTTTTTATTTTATTATTGTTAGTAAACGGATTCATATTAAATTAAAAAATGTATAATAATTAAAATGAAAATATATAAGGTTATTAAGTTTTGGTTATTAAATTATAAGGCTATAACTAAAAACATACTATGAAGGGAAATAACATTTTGGAATGTCTTCTCCTGAGAAACCAGCCTTAATAGTACCAGATCCCTATTATTTAGATATTATTTATATGTTTATTATAGATTGTTTAATATACATGTATATTTATTACTTATTTTATTTTATTTTATTCTAATTTATAGATTTGTTATTTTTTCTTTTATTTTTTTTATTTTGTTAATTTATGTCTTTTAATAATAAAGATTTTATATTAATGTTATATTATATCTTAATTAATTTTAAATAATATATTATAATTTATCTTTCTTACGTTATCAATAACAACAGATCTGTTCATTAAAATTCCATCATATTCCATAGTGTTTTAATAAATGTCTTTTATTATTAAAGAAACTTTTAAATTTAATAACACTTTTATTTTTTTTTCCTTTTTTGGTTTTAAATTTTAATTCATGTATTTGATTAAAACATGTATCAACTGTTTTTATATAATTATAATTTATAATTTATATATATTTTATATATGATATTTTTTTTTCCTGATATAAATAATAATATATATAATGAATATAGTTAGAAATTTTAATAATTAAATTATAATTAATTTATGATATAATTGTTTTATTATTATATATATCAATTGAAGGATTAATTTTTCGATAGAATTGATATTATTTCTATTTTATGTTATTATTTAAGGCTTTATTGTTGTTTTATTTTGAAAATATTTTTATATATTTTTTATTAAATGTATTATTGATTTCTAAATCTTTTAAATTTTATTGTAAATACATTTTAAATGCTCTATTTTGATTTATGAATATATATATATATATAAAATACTGAAATTTTAAATATGAATTTCAGTTTATATTCTTTATATAATTATAAATGAATAAAAGTAGATAGTAATATTTTATTCCAATAATGAAATTATTCAATGAAATGATTAAAAATATTTTTATTAATATTATTTTATAGTTTTGTTTATTAATATATTTGTTATTATTTTCTTGCTTATTTGCTATTGGTTTTTATTTAATACATCGTATAAAATCATTTTTTATTAATGAATAAATTTTATAAAATAAATAAATAATATATTATTACTAACTTTTATATATAAAAGTATAATTTTGCAATTCTATATTTTATTATTACTTTATATAAAAAAAAAAAAAAAAAAAGATATATATTTTGTTTTGTTTTAGATAATAAAAATTATAAAAAGGTTTTTGAAATAAAGTTCCACAAATATTTTTATTTTATTATATTGTAACATATATTTTAATATAAATCTCAAATTAATAAAGTATATATATTTTTATATATGTAAATAGATTCATTAATTTATGAAAAAGTATTGTATGTAATAATTCTTTTACTATTATTAATAATTAAGTTCTTAATTCTTTTGCATATTTTTAATTTGATCATTATAATGAAATATTTCAATTTTGAAATAATTTTATAGCAATATGATATTTTTTAAAAATAATTTCAAAATGAACTTTTAAGCAAATTAATATATATTTTTGATAAAATATTTTCTTTATATTATCATTATTAAATTAAATCATCAAATTATAATGTTTTAATTGTTAAATATTTAAAACTTCTTTAATAATATAATTAATAAGGATGATTAAAATTAATACAATTATAATAAAAGTGAATAATTTATTTATTTATTTTTTTTTTCATAAAAATATTGTTATATATTTATTTTTGGTTTAAATAACTGCTTGCTATTTATGTAAACTACAATAATAATAATCAATTATATATCATTTGAATTATATTGCATATATAATAAAATAATGAAAAGTAAAATTTTTATTTTTTAATTTTTATTTTATTTTTTAATTTTTATTTTATTTTTTAATTTTTATTTTATTTTTTAATTTTTATTTTATTTTTTAATTTTTATTTTATTTTTTAATTTTTATTTTATTTTTTAATTTTTATTTTATTTTTTAATTTTTATTTTATTTTTTAATTTTTATTTTATTTTTTAATTTTTATTTCATTTTTTAATTTTTATTTTAATTTTTATTTTTTAATTTTTATTTTTATTTTATGTTTTTTTTTTTTTTTTTTTTTTTTTTTTTTTTTTTTTAAATGGATTATATTTGCTGGTAATTGTTATTAAATTTGAGTGTATAATTAAGAGCTTTTTTATTTTTTTTCAAAAAAAAAAAATATTAAAATATGATGATATTTTATATTATAACATCTTAGATTTTTATGCTTTAAAAAAATATAAGGATTTGTTATCATTTTTATTTTTTAAAATATTAAAAAAAAATATTTAATATCATTATATGTATAAATAATTAAAAAATTAATATATATAATAATATTATTATTTTTCTCTATATATTTATTAAATATTATCTATTATTAACAGATGAATAAAAATTTAAAATTAAAGAAATTTGTATATATAAATAAATTTCTGTAATTTATAAAAATAAATAAAAAAAAAAACTCGAAAATGAATAATAAATAAATATTTACATATCTTTAAAATAATTTCTGTAATTTATAAAAATAAATAAAAAAAAAAACTCGAAAATGAATAATAAATAAATATTTACATATCTTTAAAATAATTTCTGTAATTTATAAAAATAAATAAAAAAAAAAACTCGAAAATGAATAATAAATAAATATTTACATATCTTTAAAATATAAGTTCATCAAATATTATATATTATATTTAATATAAAAATTAAATGAATAGAATAAATTTAATCTATAATATAGAAAGAAAATTTTTAAAAAAAAAATAAAATTATAATATATTCAAATTTCTGTGATGAAAAAAAAATATATATATAAATTAAAATGAAATTATAAATAAATAAATAAATAAATAAATAAATAAATAAATAAATAAATAAATAAATAAATAAATAAATAAATAAATAAATAAATAAATAAATAAATAATATAAATAATATAAATAAATAATATAAATAAATAAATAAATAAATAAATAATATAAAATTTTTAAAATGAAAAATATAAAATTTAATGATATACATTTAAAATACATTTTACATTGTATACATACATGATAATATAAATTATATATTTTTGTATTTTTCATTATATGTAGTTTTATCCAATCATTTTCATTCTATATCATGATTGGTATTTTTAATTTTTCTATAATGAAACTGAATAACCGATGTAATACAGTTTTTCCTTCCTCTCTCTCAATAATTTGTGTAAACTGAATCATGGTAAATTATGTTAAAAAATAATAGATGAATTGATGGATTGGGTTTAGAATGATATGAATGTTTAAATTGTTTAATAAACAGTATAATTTTTAATATTTTTTCTTATTTGTTTAATATGTAAATGTTATTGAAATGACACATATATGTTTTGAATAAACTATGTCTTTTTGGTAACAGATGGATGCAAATAATGTTTTGATATATTATAATATATATTATTATATAATTAATATATAATAATATATATTATGAATGTTGTATATTATGAATATAATGAAATTAAATATGTTATTGCAAAGATAAATATTAAAATTATTATTATTATTATATTGACTAGACCCAAAAAAGAAGAAATAACGGACGTAACAAGCACGGTCGCGGACATGTTAAATTTGTTCGTTGTGCCAACTGTGCCAGATGTGTTCCAAAGGATAAGGCCATCAAAAGATTCTTAATTAGAAATATGGTTGAATCCGCCGCTATTCGTGATATTAGTGAAAACTCCGTTTACGACAGTAAATATCAGTATAAATAAATAATTTGAATTGAAATTATTATTAATTTTTTTTAAATATGTAATTTCAATATAATATAAAGATGTTGTTCTTCCAAAACTCTACATTAAGATGCACTACTGCATTTCTTGTGGTATTCACAGTCACATTGTCCGTGTCCGTTCCCGTGACGGTCGTCGTAACAGAGCTCCACCACAAAGATTCAGATTCAACAAGGACGGAAAGAAGGTCACTCCAAACAAGGCCTAAATTAATTTAAGCCGAGTTCTTTTTTAAATTGTTGGAAAAATACAAAAATAAATTTAATAAAGAATTTCTTTTTTGAAAAGTAATTCCATGCAAATAATAATTATAAATTTATCAAATTAGAAATATCAGTGTTCACTATTTATAGAATAATAATGAGTATCTTTAATTTAAATTATAATAAAATTTATATTTTTGAGGACAGAAAAGGATAAAAGTGTAAGAGTAGTATTTTCTTTTAATATCAATGTTATTAAATGAGTCAGTTATATTTTTTTATAGAAGAAAATTCATTATTTGACCAAAGAAAAAGAAAAAAAATGAATATTGATTATATATGTACATATAATATTATTTAAATAATAAAAAAAATATATGTGGAATTTTATTTCGTGAAAGATGCAATAATCGAATGATATTACTACTAGAAGAGAAAAAAATATGTAAATGAATTGATTTATTTAAGAATATAATTGAAATTGAATAAAATATCTGAGATAGTATTTTAAATAAATATGTTATAAAAAGTATTGTTAATTATTGTTACTGAATTATTATTAGATAATGTTAGTTCTGTATTAAATTATGTCATAATATGAATTTATTGTTAATGATAGTAATGAATTTATTATTATTTTTTTTTTTTGTTATAAAAATTTATAAATATTTACATTTAAAAAGTATAAATATATATAAAAGGTTGTTATAAATTTTAATTTTAAATATTTAATTGTATTTATTAAATAATATATATATGAAAGGTAAAAATTTAATTGTCAAAATTAATGATTATGGAGAATTAATAGAATCCAATCTTATATATATAATGTAATGAATTTGAACTTTAAATTCCTCCTCTATCGGCGAAGTGTGCGATTGCATAGGCAAGATGAATTAAAAAGTGGAAAAACTCGAATTATATAATCTCTATTTTACTTATCGAAGTATGGTGTATATTTAGATTCTTATTATTGTTGTGGTGGACTTTTTGCGGATGATATTGTTTTAGTTGCTCCATCTAAACAAGCTCTTAAGAAAATTTTGAATAAAATTCATTGGTTTCTGAGGGGATTCAGCAATTAGTATAATAATAAAATCTTAATTATTTTTCAATCTTATATGCAATTTCAATCTTTTTATATAAAACATAACTGTAGCTTTTTAAATCAATTATTCAATCAAAAGAATTTTTTACACTATACTACTAACAATATTGTTTTTGTTTTTTTCTTATATTTTTTAAATTTTTTCTATATTTTTTCTATACTTTTTATATATATATATATACTTTTTTATCGTTATATATGTTATTTTATATTTCTATATTAATTTTTTACTTTAGGTTTTTTTAATTTTCATATCCTTTTACAATATTTTAACATATAAAAAAAAAAAAAATAAATTAAATTTACTATTTTACATTATTTTATTGAATAAATAATTTTTCCACTAACATTGTTTTTTAAATATATCTTAGGAAATACAATTCATGTGAAACTATTAACTCTTATATTCAGTAAACTTAAATGTTAAATATTTTATATATAATTCTTTGGTATTCAATCCTTATAATCAATTCATTTTAAATAGAAATTAAGTCAGTTCTTTTCTTAACTAACTCTAAACATGGATGCTTCTAGTTCTGTTAACACTACTCCCTTCCATCGTGGTTTCTACTGCTTCGGAAATCATATGAATAAATATAGCCTTATTTTCATTCATGACCTTAATTCTTGGTCCCCTAGAAAACTAATGGCACAAGTTATTAGTAAGATCCCTTACTACAATGAAATTATTCCATATGTTAAAAAACTTTTTTCTCCAAGGTATGGCTCATACTTCATTATTAGGGTTAATAAATACAAAAATGATCTCATCTTTTTCTATGTTTTAAATTTCTTAAGAGATGAAATTCCTGAAACAGCTAAAATTACCTGGTCCTTGTGTAATAAACTGAATCAAATGAACAAGTCGAGGAAATCTAAAAACATTGATGTTGAACTTAATCCTATGGCAAAAGATTTTTTCTCTAGCCATCTAAATTCAAATTCTTCTTTCTTTAATCTCTGTGTTAGTTGGAATATTAACGGTTGGAATACTGAAAAGCGAGATAGTATTTTGTATCTCAACTCTACTTTTAAACCTATATGTATCTGTCTACAAGAAACTGGAAAAAGTAAATATCTACCAAAAGATGTTTCATCACCTTTAATTCCATATTACAACTCAGTTTTCCTTAAAGCTAATCCTAAAACCCCTGGTATGAGAGGACTCTTTATTGGTGTTCATTCTTCGTGCTCTTTCTTCCAAGAACCGTTTTTATACAAATATATCATTTCAGTTAATATTACTTCTTTTTGGAATCAAAAATGTACTATTGGTAATATCTACTTCCCTCAAAGCAAATGGAAGGAAGCAAGACTAGTTGCTTTTGATGAACTCTCTCAATGGTTACGTTTTCACAATAGAAAAAATGTTCCGGCTGTCCTAGTTGGTGACTTTAACATGTCATTAAAGAAGATCAAAACATACATTTCAAATAATTTTCCTAATTGGTATATTGCTCCTTTATATGGTAATCAATTTACATATGCTAAAGGTACTAGATCATCTTGCATTGATCATGTCATCTATAATGAGGCTTTGGCATCCCATATTAATAAAACCTCGGTTTGTACTTCGTTTTATGGTATTTCTGATCATAAACCTATTTTACTTTCTTGCAACAAAGTTCTCTCCGATGGTTTTATAAGGCCTACTAAAGTTTCTAAATGGTCAACTCATATTTGTAAAACAAAAAATTCAGATATTTTATCACATAATTATTTTTCAATCCTAGAAAATGACCTTGATTCTCATTACAATTCGCTTACGGCTGATGAAATGGTAGAAAAATTTATCAATACAGCAAATAATATCGGGAAAGATATTAAGGCTTTTATTCCAACAAATTTAAAGGGCTCTGCTTTTCATTGTCCTTATTACATTAAAAAACTATCTCATGAAAAACATATTGCATTTCGGAATATTAAGCCTTACTTTAATTGTGAAAATGTTGATAATTACCTTGAACAATTTAATAAATATGAAAAACTTTGCAAATTAATCAAGAAAACTAAGAGTAAATTTCGTTCTGCTAGATTTAAGGCTAATATAGTAAAAATAGGTAATTATTTTTTGAATAAAGATTTCAAAAATGGTTGGAGATGTTTAAAGAAAATGGCTAAACCATCATATTCATCTACCTCCCTTACTTGCATTAAATCTAAGTTTGGTCAAGATATTATCTCTCCTACAAAGCAATTAGATAGATGGGCTGAATATTATAAAGATCTTGCTTCGGATCCCTCAGGTCACAGCCTTAATCGTAATTACTGGAATCATGCTTTAAGGAATATTAGTCTTAGATCCACTACCTGGAATATAAATGGTCCTATTACGATTGAAGATATTAAAAAAACTATTTCATCGATGAAAAATAACAAAGCACCCGGCCCCGATGGTATTCCGATTGAATTCTACAAAGCTCTTTTTTGTAACGAAGAATTACTAGAATCACATCCTGCTGCTGGAAAGTGTCTAAAATTGATATTTAATAAAATATGGAATGGGTCATTTCCTAAAAAATGGAACTCAGCTTCTATTGTATCAATTCCTAAGAAGGGTGACCTATCAGATTGTAGTAATTATCGAGGTATTTCTCTCATTAACGTTGGACTAAAAATCATTTCAAAAATTATAACAGATAGAATATCTACTTACGCACTCTCACACAATTTCATTAGACCTGAACAATTTGGATTTCGCAACCGCGAAGAATGCATTAGTTTATTCATTTCCGTTAGAGAAATTTGTCAAAGAAGAAAATTCCAAGGAAAATTCACATATTTAGCTTTTTTAGATCTTAAAAAAGCTTATGATTCAGTTCCTATTTTTAACATTCTTACTAAATTATATCACTATGGAGTACGCGGTAAATGTTTTGATTTTCTTTGTAATTTATATACTTCATCTAAAGCACGTGCTCGATTTGCTTCAATGTTATCAAATGAATTTTCTATTAAAAGAGGTGTTCGTCAAGGTTGTCCATTATCTCCAATCTTATTCAATTTATTCATCAATGATATACTAAATGACTGTGAAAAGTATGGTGTTAATGTTGGAAGAAAAAAGTGTTGTGGTGGACTCTTTGCTGATGATGTTGTTCTCATTGCTCCAAGTGCAAAAAATTTAGAAAAATTATTAAAAAAGGTACATAAATGGGCTAATTTAAATGAAATGACTTTTGGTATTGAAAAGTGTGCAACTATGGTTATAAAACCAATGAACTTCCAACCTCCTCCAAACTATAGTGATCCAACCTTCTATTTAGGAAAGAATGATATTCCTAAAGTTTCTAGTTATGTCTATCTTGGTATTCCTTTTTCAGATGATCTCCTACTAGAACACATTATATCTCACATGCATTTTAAAGTTAGAAAATCCCTTCTTTCATTTACACGTTTCTTTTCAAATAAACTTATTCCTATTGTATACAAGAAAAAAGTTCTTCAATCCTTTGTTATTAGTAAAGTAATTTATTATTCTCCTTTACTTGGTTCAAACAAATCTAGAACGGCTAGAATTCAAACATTAATTAATACTGGTCTATTTTGGTGTATCGGTTCCTTCTCTAAAAATGGTAAAACAAATACAGAAAACAATGACTATATTAGACATAATTCAACAATGAGTACTTATGCTTTATCTCGAGATCTAAGCATCCCTCCTATTGCTGGTATCTGCGCAGCCTTACAGATTAAATCATTTGCAAAATGGAGTAAATCAAACTGTATCATAAAGGATCTTATTAAATCTATTCCCAAAATGCCTTATTATTCCTGGACTAAAGAATCTAGAACACTATATAAAAAAATCAAAAAATATAAATGTGTAAAATATGACGATATTATAGAACGTTACTGGAAATCAGTTTCCAGATTTCAAGGTATTAAAGGTCAAAACTACGATAGTAACAAGTTCTCAAACAATAAAGCTATAATAATGCTTAGCTTAAAATATCCCCAATTCAACTTAGGATTTTCGTGGATTATACGTTTACGCTGTGGTTATAAATACAATACTACTATTGCTATTAGAATGGGTAGAGTTTCAGAAGATTGTCCAAAGTCCTGCCCATGTTGTGGTGAAGGTAATCAATCTTTTGAACATTGGATTTTTAAATGCGATGCTCTTGCATCTTTTAGATGGAATTCTTTAAATTTCATCGATGATCTCTATGTTTTATTCCTTAGGAAGATTAGAGCGTTTAATCCTCTTTCTTCCTATGACTCTATTTCTGATTTTGAAGATTATATCAATCATTATATATACTTGTTCCTTCTTGGTGGGACTTTAGTTTTAAATGAACTACATTTCGATAGTGGGGAACAGAAACATTTAAATGAACTACTTTTCAAAGGTTCATCTGAGTCACCTGTTCCAAAAATTGTGGGCTTGGCGGAATTCTTAACAAATGCAATACCTATCATAAGTAGTTCGTTTGAGCTATTATTTGATAGGTATTGCAAAATATCAAACTTAACCAAGAGCGTCGACGTCGTACTGATAAGGCATAATGAAAATACAGGATTATCATCTATTACTACGAAGGGTGATTCTCGCCCTAGTAGCTCAATAAATGATGAATCCGGGGAGAGTTTAGTGGACACCACACTATCTATTTTAAGGATGTTACTTCTAAATTTTATTTCTTTTTTATTTGATAGGAAGGGTAAAATTCCCGCATAGTACAACTTGCCGAAATACATAGTATTTTCGAGCTTTTTTATTTTTTATTTTTTATTTTTAATTTTTTATTTTTAATTTCTAATGTACTTTTCACCTATATGTATTTTTTAAAATAAAATTTAATAAAGTTTTTGGAAGTGTATTCTCTTCCCTGTCTAAAAAAAAAAAAAAAAAAAAAAAAAAATGAATAAAATTCATGAATGGGCTATTAAAAATGAAATGACTTTTGGAATTAATAAGTGTGCTACTCTTGTTGTAAAACCAATTAACTTTGTTAAACCGATAAATTATGAAGATCCATCTTTCTTTATTGGTAGTAAAAAATTACCTAAAACTGACAACTATACCTATCTTGGTATTCCTTTTGATGAATCTTTATCACTGAAACCTATACAATCCAAATTAAACAGTAATTTAAATGTCAAGTTAAATTTGTACTTTCGATTTCTTATTAATAAATCTGTTCATCTCCCATTGAAGAAATATGTTTTAATTTCGTTTATTCTTAGTCTTGTTATATATTATGCTCCTCTCTTTGGTTCAAATAAGAGCAGATGTTCTAAAGCTCAAAAAATTATTAATAGAGGACTTTATTGGAGTTACGGATTTAAATCTCGCAATTCTTCTGTTAGTCTCTATAATATTACTCGTGAATTGAGAATACCTCCTCTTTCAGCTGTCTGTGCTATATCTCAATTACGTTGCTTTAGAAAATGGAAAAACTCATCATGTATTATTAATCATCTCACTAATAATATTCCTACTATGTCACATTATTCATGGACTAAAGAATCAAGGACTTTGGATAAGAAATTAAATGGTAAGAAAACAAGTGAAATAAAAAAGTTTTATTGGGAAAGAGATGTCTTCAAACCCTCAAAAGCTAAAAAAGCAATTATTTACAAGGAGAATGATTTTGGATTTATTTCAGAAATCAGAAACTTAACATTTCAATATCCTAAGTATCAGTTGGGATTCTTTTGGATTTCTCGTATTAGGTGTGGTTTTAAATTCGACATTAGTATTTCCATTAAAAGAAAAATCGTCTCAGAAGATTGCCCTAAATGTTGCCCTTGTTGTGGTGTTAGTGTACCTAGCTTTTCTCACTGGATCTTTGCCTGTAAAGAATTGGAAAATTACAGAAATAAATCTTTACCTTTTCTAGATGATCTCTTTTTGAAGTTTGCATTGATAATTGAACAAAAATCCTTGGATGTTTCTTTAGATTCAGAAAAGGATTATGATAATAATATTTATTATTATATATTGAGTGCACTTCTTGGTGGGCGTTCAAAATATTCAAAAATTAAAGTTAATGATAGGGAACAAAGACAATTAGTTGACAATATTTTTAAACAAAGTTCAACTTCGTCAACTGTTCCGTATTTTGTGGGGATTGCGGAGTTTCTAACAAACGTAATACCATTAATTTGTCGATCTTTTAGTTTGATGATGAAATGGTATTACCAAGAGCGTCGACGTCGAAATGATAAGGCATGGATTTTCACCACCAGATACAGATTCGATTGATAACACTAATTCTGAAATTATTACTCACAATAATGGACGTGGTGTTATTATCGAGGAATGGGAAAAGTTAAAGGCTATTGCTTCTAACGCACTTTTATAATTTTATAATATATAATATTTTATTTCATGTATTTTATTTGTTATTTTTTCATTTAATTTCATGTATTTTTATTATTATTATAAATTAAATAAAGTTTTCTCTAAGTCTAAAAAAAAAAAAAAAAAAAAAAAAAAAAAATTTTACTTATCGAGATATTACATTGTAGAAGTCATGCATGGGATAAAGAAAGTAAAATTTTAACAAATTAGATAAACTTCCATCAAAAAATGCAATTATAGACTTTTATTGGAATAGACATATGGCAAGAAAGTCGATCAAGACCAAAGCTTAAAAAAAAAAATGAATTTGAGAAAACTAGAGACTGTTTAAAGCAAAACTTTAAATATTCTGAATACTGAATATAGCATTAGTTTCTGGTGGGTACGAAGTACCAGATGTGGATATAAATTCGATACTCGTGTATGATTGAAGAAGACTGTACAGAACGGCTTCCTGTTGTTATAGTAATCCTCGATTGGAACATTTTTTTTTTTTTTTTTTTTAAATGCTATCTTTTCCGTGAAATTCGAATGAAATATTTTATTAATATTGAAATTCTTTATGAAAAATTTTTTTTTGTAATTTCCAAATATTGTCCAGTATCAAATAGTAATGTAAACACTATTGTCACAGATATAAATAATGTAGAATCAAGTACTGATTCTGATAGTAGTAATAAAGTGTATAATGTTAATAATAATAACAATAGTAATAATGTTGTTTATAATAGTAATCTAATGTTCCATAAATTATAGACTAGTGGATTACCTTTCCATCACAATACCAGCCCGTTAGTAGTTCTTTTGAATTAACTCTTTGATTGGTATAGTAAAAACCCTTCATAACCAAGAGAGTCAACATCGAACCGATATGGTAAATAAAAACCTCTATTACTAGTCGTCCTAGTGCATCATATATAAATAGTAATAATCGTTCTTTAAATAACGAATCTACATAAATTGAATCTTCTGATAATATTTTTCTTGGTTCGAGGAAGAGAATTTAGTCTACACGATCTACTTTACAGATGTTACTTCTTTGTTATATTTTTATTTAATATTTTTTTGGTATACTACTTTGTTATATTTTTATTTAATATTTTTTTGGTATACTACTTTGTTATATTTTTATTTAATATTTTTTTAGTATACTACTTTGTTATATTTTTATTTAATATTTTTTTGGTATACTACTTTGTTATATTTTTATTTAATATTTTTTTGGTAGAAACGATCAATATGAATATCATAATACCATAATAAATTTTTTAAAATTTCTCTTATCTTTCATTGTATTTACGTTAACTTTATTTTTTATTTAAATTTTATTTTTAATATTTTTTAATTTGATACATTTTTTATATTTTTTTTTAAACTTAATATATTTATGACTCATTTTTACACTTAATTGTATACAATATGCTAATATTTTTTAATAATTAATCAATAAAGCAATGGAAACATATTATCTTCTTTGTCTAAAAAAAAAAAAAAAAAAAAAAAAAAAAAAAAAAAAAAAAAAAAAAAAGATTTTATTTTTTAATGTAATAATATATAAATAATAAATGTATTTATTATTTAATTAAATAATCAATAAATAATAGTAACCTTTATAATTTTTATACATTTACTAATTATATAATTTTGGTTAATAATTTTAAATTAAATGATTATAAATTATATATTATTTATTTAATCATTATTAAAATAATTCAAAAATGGACTTTTATAATAGAATTTAATATAATAAAATACAAAATAAAATATTTGTAATTAATAATACTATATATAATATGACAAAATGAATTAATAATTTTTTTTTTTTTTTTTTTTGACTTGAGATAAACTTTATTTAATAATATTTATTAAAAATATGTATGAAAATAAAATACATAAAATTTTGTACATTAATATTAAGAAACTATGTTATGAGTTTCGAGGATGAAATGGCCTCTAACTCTTCCCATTCATCGATGATAACTCTATGTAGATCATTCGAATCTGTATCAGAATTTCTTCTTTGTCTTATGGTTTCGACGTCGACGATCTTGACAATGGTAGATCTAATGGTGTAAAAATCACTAATCATGATTGGCATAACATTAGTAAGGAATTCCGCAAGCCCTATGAAATATGAAATCGGGAAAGAAGGCTCTCTTGAAGGTGATTGAAAAATATTATTAATAAAATTCCTTATTTCCTCGAACCGATCTTTAAGAGATCATATATAATGCATGCATTTCCACCAAGAAGGAGACACAGTACCTAAAAATTAATATTATCATTAAAATCTTCCTTTTTATCATCATGAATGCTCAGTGATTTCACATGAACAATCAAAGAAATATTAATAAAATTTTCATCAACAATTTGAATGAATTGTTACTTAAATTCTTCAAATTTAGCTACGTTCTTTTTTCGTCTCTGAATAATGTGAAAATGTTGGTATATTTTTAACTAAATGAGAAATAATACTAAAATACTCTTTCCACTTTTTTAAAGCATCGAATCATTATCTTAGCATAAAAACTAGCTTTAAGTGATATAAATTGTTCCCTAGACATATTATAAATAGTGGGCTTATTTTTAAACCTAAAAACTTCAAAAGAAACCTCGATTAAAAGTCGTTTATATTTGTTCTGTATTCGTTTTATAAGATCAAAGTAAAGGTGCATAGTAAATAACTGAACTAAGGATAAAGGAACTAGAATACCAGTTTTAAAGTAGAAAAATACGTTCTTATTGGTTAAAAATCAAAAAAAAAAAAAAAAAAAAAAAAAAGAATAAACTGTATAATTTATTTTACTGTTCATCTTAGCAATAATAGGCTCTAAACCCAATGATTTATTGAAAGGTATTCCAAGATATATACAATGATTAGTGCTTTGCAGATGGTCCATGTCAATGTTAAATGTTGGATTTTCATAATGTCTTGAAGGTAAAAAGTTCTTTAGTTTAACAAATGTATTGCATTTACTAATATCAAAGGTTATTTCATTTTTGATACCTCAATCATGAGTTGTATTTAAAAGGTTTTTAAGAGAGGACTTTTTTAGAGGCCAAAAAAACGCAGTATCATCAACAAATAGGACACTACAACACTTTTTCCTTTCAGTAACCATACTATATCTCTTGCATTTATCAAATATGTTATTAATAAATCTTTTAAATAAAAAAGTTGATAAGGGATACTGCATTGGAAATTCTATTGAAAGTTTACCATTAAAGTTTTGAACAAACTTTCGAAAGAGGATATTAATTAGTAAATGAACTGAACGCACTAACCACGAATAACAATATTATAAAGTTTTGTAAGCATATTTTAAATTATTAGCCCTCAACGCCACTTTATACAACAGGCTTCTTTTCAATGATCTCTTGAACCATCATCGAGGGAGTAACAATTATACTAATACTCTCACAGATCAAGTACTTTCTATACTAGCAATTATATAGTCTAGCCATGAGAGTATTTACCATACCAAGTATCATTTATAAGTAAAAACATCTTGGGAGGATGAAAAATTGACTTGTATAAATTCATGAAATAATTGTGGGGTCGATCCAGAAACCTTAGGTTTATTATGAAGCAATAATAAATACATAGAGAGGATGAAAATATAGGAAAAAGAAAATGATACAGGAATGAAAAATGATACTATTTCTTAAAATTTTTTTTAAAATTAATTAATAATCTTGATAAATAAAATCAATTACGAACAACTGCAATAATCAATTGTGCCAAAAAATCATTTGTTGTGTAATTTTTTGATTTTTACCTTAGAGAATGTGATATTTCCTAGAGGAGGAAAAATAAAAATAAAAATTAATATATACTTGCTAAGCATTAGAAGAGCATCAAATTTTTCATTCTCATGGCATTACCCTTTCTTAAGTATATAAAATACTTTATATTTAACATTTAAATACATAATTTTATTTATCAAGATTTAACAATAAAATAATAAAATAATAAAACTTTACTTTAAATATATATATATATATTTTTAAATTTCTAAATTTTATTTATAAATATAGATATATAATATTTAAAAATCGAATTATATTTGATTTGTTAAAGTTTGTTTAAATTTTTGTTCTACTTTTTTAAAATTAATATGTCTTTTTTTTTTTTTTTTTTTTTTTTTTTTGATTTGTTTCGTTTACTTATTTATATATTTATTAACATTTTTTCATTAAATTAAAAAAAATTTATTTGAAAATTTTGTAATAAATTAAAAATTAAAGAATTTTTTTATTTTTCTGATTTTCTTTTTTTTTTTTTTTTTAAAAAAAAATAAAATTCTAAAATCTAAATAGTTGTTTATATAACTATTTTATATCTTTAAATTAGTAAATATTTTATATTTCAATTACAATTATTTAAATATTTTATAATAAAATTATATTATTAATTTTATTATAATAATTCTTAATTAAAGAACCTGAATAAAAATATAATTAATTTATTTATTCAGACTTGACAGCCTTTTGGAGTTCTTCACCCTTCTTCTTAATGTCCTTTTGGACTTCACCAGCCTTCTTCTTTAAATCTTTACCAGCATCCTTAATATCTCTTTCAATATCTTCCTTGAGTTCATTAAGTCTGTTCATGGTTGGTAATGGAATCCAAAGACCAAAGATACCAAGGTAATTGGTTTCATTTTCTAATAATATTATATAAATATTTAAAATATACTCAATATTTACATATTTCTAATACCATTTGATTTATGAAAAAAATATAGTACAATATTAATATTTAATGTATTTACCTGGAACATTAATGATAGAGAAGAACTTGTAGTCCTATTAATTAATATAATTATAGATTAATTCATAATTTATTCTAAAATCTTTTTTATTTATAAAATTAAAACTTACTTCTCTCTTGTAAACAAGGGTGGAAATGTTAGAAACTAATTTTCTTTCAAACCAAGAAGAACCAACACTAATATTTATATAATTATACAATTAAATATAAGTATTATTAATTAAAATTATTTGTTAAAAGCTAAAGAATACATAATATGTAGTTTAACAATTAGTTCTAAACTATTAAAATAACAATTCAATTTAAATTTTATATGTTTCCAATAATTTTTTTTTTTTTTTACTTTATCCTACAAAGGCAAATTTATGTATTTAAATTAAATAAATCTTTATTCCACTAATTAATTAATTAATTAATTAATAAATAATTTATTATATATAAACTTCTATTTTGCCTTTTATATTCATCTAATATATAATTTTCATTTAATAAACAAAAGAATATAAAATCAATATTTATAGTATGAATTTATGTATTACTCCTTCATTTTAGTGTCAATGTATTTCTTGAAGCTTTCTTCATCTGGATTTAAAGCAAAAGCAGTAGCTAAAACAGCAATTAAACCTAAAACAGCGTTAGTCTTACCCATGTTGTTTAATATTTAATCTACAATAATTATTTATTATAAATATTTTAATTACATATACAAAATTAAAAAATAATAATTTTAATTAATGCAAAAATAAAATAATAATAATAAAAATAAACAAATAATTCATTTTTTATCTTTTAATATGTTTATATATATTTGTTTTTTAATTTTAATTATTATCTGTTATTATTGACACATATGGGTTTCAATTTTATCAAAATACATTTAATTGCAATTTTTATAATTGTTTAATTTATTTTATTTTAATATTTCAAAATGAATGATTTAAAAATTATGAACTTATTAACACTTACTATTTATTTTATTATATAATTTTATTAACAAATATTTTAAGTTTTAAAAGCTTTCACTTCAATACTTTATTTAAATTATTTTTTTTATTTATTTTTATTTAATGAAATAAAAAAAAAAAAAAGATTTCTTTTTAAGAAAAAAAAATTTTCTTTTATAATATGCTTTGTTTTAGAATATAATAAAACTAAAAATAAAAAAAAAAATTTTATATTACAAAAAGTTTTAAAATGTTATAAAAAAATTTTTTTATTAATTTTATATAATCAATTATATTAGTATAATATAATAGTATTATATTTTATTATATACTTTATATATATTATTTTTTATCTACTTTTATTTACCTCTTATTCATTTTTTTTTTATATTTATATATATATATTTTTTTTTTAGTTCCAATTTAATAACAATATAATTAAAATATATTGAAATTCAATTTTTATATTGATATAAATTTTTTGTATTATACATAAATAATAAAATAATTTATATTCAACCATCAAATAAATTTCGTTGCTTTTAAAAACTTTTTTTTATATATAAAATAAATATATTTGTTTTATTATCTGCAATACAAATTTTATTTATAAATAATAATATATTGGAATTGATTTAATTTATATTATATATCCAATAAAATAATAGTAATATTTAATGGAGTATGGATAAAATAGCTATATATTATAATATAAAACAATATATTACATACTAAAAACTTTATCAATTTTATTTAGGATAAATAAAAGTAAAATTGCTTATAATAAAGAAATTTAAAAAAAATTATTATATAATAAGTATTATTCAAATCTATATATTATTACTAAATATTAAATACCTCAGCCTTTTCAATTACATTTAATTAATTCCATATAATATTAATTTATTCAAATATATAAAGTTTACATGATAATTAAAAGTTCATTCTTAGTATATTAAAAAAAAATAAAAATTATAATAATAAATAATAGATAATATAAATAATAAATAAATAAATAATAATAACAAATAAATAATACATAATAAATAATACATAATAAATAATAAATAATAAATAATAAATAATAAATAATAAATAATAAATAATAAATAATAAATAATAAATAATAAATAATAAATAATAAATAATAAATAATAAATAATAAATAATAAATAATAAAAGTAATAAATAATAAATAATAAATAATAAAAGTAATAAATAATAAATAATAATAAATAATAAATAACTGAATAATAATTAACAATTAATTATTATACAATTGTTAAATATAATAAAACACATATAAATAATAAATTATAATAGATAAAATATTAAAATGATGCAAAATTAAAAGAATTGCCCTTAATACTATTATTATTCTATCACAACCTCTAATAATAATAATGTAAAAATTATAGATTTAGAAAAAAAATATAAAAAGTACTGCATATTTCCAATGTCAGTATTAAAGTTAATATCATTTTTTTTTTACAAGTTAAAAAGGTCTGAATAATGATAAGCTTAAACAAAGTATATTGAAGAAATAAAAGTTAATACTATAATGAATAATTTAATAAATATATATATTAAACTTTATATGAAAAGTAAATATTAAAACAATAATATTTACCATGATTAAATTCACCTAAAAGCAATAATAGTACTGATTGTAAATATGAATATCAAATATTTAAATATTTAAATCTTTTAATTTTTTTTTTTTTTTTTTTTTTTAATAATTAATAATTTATTGGTAATAATTAATAAATAAAAGCAATACTTCTTTATATATTTGTTTATACATGACATTATTATGTGAAATTTTTATCTTAATTAAAATTTTATGTAATTTTAATGAATTATATTTTATTTTTTAAATAATTAAATGTAAATGTAAATGAATTATTAGTTAATCGATAAGTAACTATGAACCAATATGAATATATATATATATATATTAAAAAA
This sequence comes from Neocallimastix lanati (nom. inval.), assembly GCA_016946835.1. Lineage (NCBI taxonomy): Eukaryota > Fungi > Neocallimastigomycota > Neocallimastigomycetes > Neocallimastigales > Neocallimastigaceae > Neocallimastix > Neocallimastix lanati (nom. inval.). The sequence continues at coordinate 37,910 of JACVTC010000090.1, read as the reverse complement.
AGGTTTTTCTCATGGTTTAACCTTTAAATAAATATATATTGTTTTTATATATATCAGCATGTTTTTTTTTTTTTTTTTTCTAATATCATAAAGCACAAATTTAAAAATTATTCTTCTGATAATAATAATAATAAAATAGAATATTATTATTAATTATTTTCATAATTATTATTCAAAATTTATTATAGATAAAATTTTAGAAATTAATATTTAATAATATATTATAAAAAAGAAAAATAACATATATACTACTACTTAATATTCAATTCATAATCTATAGTAATATTATAAAGGATTAGAATAAATAAATATTTTTTAATTTTTAATTATTTTTTATTAAAGAAAAAAATGTGGAGTTATTTCTTATTTATTATAATTAAATAAATATATATATAAGTATGTAAATAAGCAAATTAAAATATATATGAATATATATAAAAAAAATGAATAAACATTTTAAATTTTTAATATTAATTTATTCATTTAGAAATTTGAATAATATAAATATCAGATATAACCTTTTCATTTATGTTTTATTTAAAAAAAAAAAAAGTTTATTATTTTTTATTTTTTTTTTATTTAATATACTATTAATACAACAATAATAATAGTTTATTATAGCGATATAAATATTTTTAATATAAATTAAAATTGATATTATAAAATTATATTTTTTATTAAACATTTTTTTTATTATTATTATGCAAAACATACATATAGTTTTATGATATATTATAATAAGTTTCTAAAAATTAGAAATTTTTTTCTTAATTGATTTAGGTGAATAGCTTTTAAATAGGGCCATATCTTTGCCACCGCAAGTTTCTATTATTATAAGAATTATAGTAATATTAAAAAAAATAAATTACTTTTTATTTTTGAATAATTAAAATAATTATTTATTTATGTTGTAGTTATTTGATTGCCTGTTAAATGAATTTTACAAAATAATTTTCATTATTAACTATTATTATTACTATTACATCATATTTAATATTAATTTGTTTCAACGACTTAGGAAATTTTTAAAATAAAATATATCTTATAATATTTATAATATTTATTAAACTTTTTTTTTTTTTTTTTTTTTTTTTTTTTTTTTGAACAACTTTAAACATAATTATTACTGATGGAATATTTATAATACATGATAAAGACTATAGGATAATTTATAATAAAGAATTTAAATATTATCAATAAAAATGAGCCACAAAAAAATATCATAAAACATATTTTACATTTATTAAAATACATTTTTTTCTTTATCATTCATAATCTACATGAAATATATTTATTTAATTTTGTATTAATTTTAAATAATATTTTAGATTAAAATTTAAAAAAATATTTATTTTAATTATACTGACATAATTATTTGAGTAATGAATTAAAATGCATAAAATTCTATTTATATTTTTTTTTTTTTAAAAAGAATTTTTAAATTCAAAATTTTATATATTTGTTTTAAAAAGATGAATATTAAATAAAGAATGTGTTTATAATAATATATACTTTGTTTTTTATTTTTTATTTTATTTATTAATATTGTTAAAACTTAACCACCACATGAAAAATGATATATAAATAATATAAATTTAATAAATATCTTTAAATAATCTTTATTTTAATACAACTATGTATCCATTAATATCATATATTGAAGCTCTTCAAAAATCTAAAAATTATTGAAAAATATTAAATTTATTTTACTATTTAACAAAAAAAAAAAAAAAAAAAAAAAAAAAAAAAAAAAAAAAAAAAAGAATTTTTTTTTTATTTTCATCATTAAGCATGAAATGAAATAAAAATTACATTACCAAAATAAATAAAATTTTATTAAATGAATAAATAAGATTTTTAAATATTAAAATTTGACAAATTTATATTTTAATATTTAAAAATATTATTTATTCATTAGTATGTTATTCTTTCAATTAAATAATAAAACTAAATAATTTCATTTTTTTTATACTATTTAATACTATTTAATATCATTTATTACTTGATATTATTATTCATTGTCATTGCACTATTATTATTATTATTATTTATTACAATTATTATTTATTATTATTTTTTATTATTATTTATTATTATTATTATTATTATTATTTTTTATTATTATTATTTATTATTATTATTATTTATTATTATTTATATTTATTATTATTATTTATTATAATTATTTATAATTATTTTTTATTAGTTATTACTATTATTACTATTTTACTACTACTACTACTACTACTACTACTATTATTATTATTATTATTATTATTTTCTTTTTTCTAAAAAAATATCTAAAAATGTATATATAGATATTTATTGATAAAAGTAATTTTTTTTTTTTTTAGATTAGGAATATAACTTTATTAATATTAATTAAAAAAAAAATATATTAAATAAAATTACATCACAAAAAAAAAAAAAAAAAAAAAAAAAAAAGATATATATGAGATTTTTTTTATATTTTTATTAAAAGACTATGTTACTAGTTTCAAAGAGTGAAGGGCCTCTATCTTTTCTCATTCGTTGATGATAACGACTTTATGAATTACTATTATTATTCGAATCTGTATCAGAATTTCTTGTTTTCTTTATTCTTTCGATAACAGTACGTCCAATGGTATATAAATTAAAATATTAATTATTCAGAAATAATAGATAACAAAAAGCATTAAATTTCAGTCTCTAAATTATTATATAATAATGATTAGAGCATTTTTTTTTTTTTTTTCTTTTTTTTTTTTTATTTATTTATTTTTAAATAAATATAAACCACTAGAAAAAAGATTAAATCTATTAGAAATTAGAGAATTTTCTCTATTCAAAAAATAAGAAAAAGTTTTTTTTTTTTTTTTTTTTTTTTTTTTTTTTTTTTTTTTTTTTTTTTTTTTGATAATGATATCAATAAAACATATTAAAAAAAAAACAAAAAAAAAAAATATTTTATTTTTATAATATTTATTTAATAATTATTGAATATATCAATTTGAATTAATTAGTTTTTTTTTTTTTTTTTTTTTTTTTTTTTTTTTTTTAATATTTTTGTTTTTTATTTTATTTTGTATTCTATTGTTTTAAACAGAATATGTAATACTTTTTAAAACTAGAAAAATTATAATTAAATTATTAAATGAAATAATTTTTTTATATTAATATCATATATATATTAATCAAAAAAATTTTTAAAAAAAAATAATAAATATATTAAAATTAAGTAAAAATTTCACTTTAACAAAATGTATAATTATTTAATTATTATATATTTGTTAGTGAAATTTTAAATAAATATTTTTTTTTTTTTTTTTTTTTTTTTTTTTTATATATATATTTCTATTAAAATTATATAAAAACTTTCAGATATCTATAAATATATTTTTTTTTTTTTTTAATTTTTTTTTTTTATTTATTATTAATTATAATTCATTATAATTTATTACCTTATTATTTTTTAAACTTTGTTTTTTTTATGTTTATAATATATAATATTATTATGTTTTTATAAGTATTTGATTTTGAAATATTCTAACTTGAATTTTGTTTTACTGTAGAATTACTTCTATTATTATTTTTACTAGGACTTTTAGTCATTCTACGTATTTGTTTAATTATATCTTCATCCTCTTGATTTAGATTAGGTTTTTCAAGCAAAACCCTAATAAAAAGTAAATATATATGTTTTAAAACAAATACTCCAATTATAACAAAAGGATAAATACATTCAATGTAATAATCTTTTATATCTATAACTCGAATAATTAATACAATAAGCATTCCAATACTATCAAATACAAAAATATAAGACATTACTTTAGCAAATAAATAGTATAATTCGTTATTCAATTCTATATACAAAAATCTGATTATATTTACATATAAAAATAAATGAAATAAAATCTCAACAGACAGTATTACAATGCCAAATTTATTTGAGAAATCAATACGGCATTGATAAAAACTTTTTGAATTTTCTACAGGGACTTCTACTATCTTATATGAAGGGTGTATTTTTGCCAGTATAAAAAAGAAACCCTCAATAATATAATATTGACATATATATAAATTCTCATGGGTTTTAATCCATTTGAAATATCTATTACTTTTAGGATAATAAGTAATTAAAGAGAATATTGTAGGTGTATAAACTAAAGCGTATCCAGTTAATATCATTAATAAAAATGCATGACATTTAAATTCTGTGGGTTCGCCAAATTTTGCTAACATTGAGTAAATAGTAACAAATGAAGTAATAATATAATTAGTAGATGTACCAAAATTAAGCCATTGATAATATTTACTAAATTTTGGAATAAATTTTACTACTAAAGAAAAAACAATCAAAACAAATATTACATTTATAACTATAAATATAATATAACTAAATTCATCTTTTAAATCCATGTAATAAATTTTTGTTATATCTTCTATAGATTGAAGTGCTTCCTTTGCACTTTTACTACCATATAAAAAATCATAAAAATAATTAATAAATTTAATTTCAAATGTTTCATAATTTTTGATCGTTATAGGTCTTTCAATCAATTGAAGACTATTCAAAATATCACATTTTAAAATTGAACAAATTTCCTCATCCTTATATAAATCTATTATTCCAGTATATTGATGAAATTTTTTTATAATTATTTCTTTTTGAAACTCTTTAGAAAAAATAAATTTAATAACTTCAATAGAACCTCTTTTATGATCTTCATTTATATAGTTACTAATTCCAATATTATAACCACCAAGACATGATCCACTAATACCATCCATTCTTCCTGGTAATATTGATTTTTTATAAATATCAAAATCACTAGGAAGTACAGAATCCCAAAATACAGTAAATAATATATTTTTTCCTTCTCTCATAAGTGCAACCGTTTGATCTTCATTTAATTTAAATACTTCATCTTTTTATTTAATTAAATTTATTTTTAATTTTAATAATTATTATATAATTATAAAAAGATAAAAATAAAAAAAAAAAAAAAAAAAATAAAAAAAAAAAAAGGAAAAAAAAAAAAAGAAATAAAAAATTAGTATTAATATAATTTTAAATAAGAATTAAACTATATTTAAAATATTTTAAAATTAATTTAAATTATTATTTTAAATATATATAAAAACTTTTAAATTATAATAATAATAAGAACAAATAATAATAATAATAATAATAATAATAATAAATGATAATAATAATAATAAAAAATGATAATAAAAATAATAATAATAATAAATTATAGTAATAATAATATTTACTATATAAGTATTTTTATAAATAATATATTTTACCTGAAGAAATTTTATTTTTAATTTCTTTCATTTTATTTAAGGCATCAATTGCTAATTGACTTTCTAATTTAGGAAAAGATGATGTAACATTATCTCTATTAGAATATATATACTGATAAATTGAACACATACTACTTGTAATACTTTCAATACCTAAGTTTTAAATTTAAATTATTAAACAATTAATTATATTAATTAATAAAAAAAAAAAAGAAAAGAAAAAAGAATTTAAGAAAATACTATTATATATTATTGATATTTATTTAGTAACAAATTATATTAAATTTAAAAAAAAAAAAAAAAAAAAAAATTACTAGTAGGAAATAATCCATTATATCCATAGAAATTCATATTATTATTATTATTTCTCTCTTGTTTTACAATATTTTCTCCTACTTCTAGTAATTTATCCCATGTTGTGGGTATATCTTCGTTATATTTTTTTAAATAATTAGTATTTGAATATAAAACCATAAATTTTATAAATAAGGGCTATAAATTTAATTTTATTAATAATTAATAATAATATAAAATTAGTAAAATCACGGTTTGCATAATGTTTTCTTTAATTTTTTGAAAATTTTAATATATATATACAAAAAAAAAAAAAAAAAAAAAAAAAAAAAGAACAGTAAAAAAGCAATTTAAGTAGAATAAGTTAAATTTAATATATATATATTTAAATTTTTACATACTAAACCAACCCATTTATCTTCATAAACACAAATTTTCCATATATCTTTTAAACTATAAGAATCTATATACTCTTCTGGTAGATGTTGCTTTAAATCTAGAAAATGAGAAGAAAGTTTTTTTAAATAGATAGGATCAAAAATATATATATCATATTTTGTTGATTTTCTTGAGAGCAAACTATCAATTGTTGAAGAATGATCATTTCTATTTCTTGTTGAATTTTTCTCTGAGAAAAATTCCATTTTTAAAGTAACATTCAGATTATTTCTGTGAGAATAATTATTAAAATCATTTTCTATTATTTGAAATAAATCATTATATGAAAAATAGGAATATGACATCATTCGAACCGTAATGCCTTCAATAAATTCTATTATAGTTTTACGAAATCATATTTTTTAAACAAAAACAAAAAAAAATAAAATAAACAAAATATGTATATATATAATAAAACAAAATGAAGGAATTATAACCATTAATAAAAAATATTTTTTTTTTAATTAAAAGATTTTATAATAAATATAAATATATATATATATATTTATATTTATTATAAACACATATATATATCATATTCAATTATTTAGTAGTTATTAATAATAAATTAATAATATAAAATTTACTAATATTTATTAGTAAGGCAAATAATATCAAATAATATAATTGATGCATTTTTTGTTAAGTATACATAGATGTATATGTACTATATATTTTAAGTAAAAATAGAAAGATTCATCCTAATTTTTTTCATATATATATATAATATATAATATATAATATATTTATTATATATAATATTATATATTATATATATATAATAACTAATATCTTTGAGATTATACTAAATTTTATATATTAACAATTATTAACTATTTTTTATTAAGATTTAAAAATAAAAATAAAAATTTAAAAAAAAAAAAAAAAAAAAAAAATAAGATACGGAAAAATAATTTAGAAAAAAAAAAAAAAAAAAAAAGATATCAAATAATAATAAAATAAAAGTAAACTTAAGGAAATTATAAGTAAAGTTAAAAAAGGAAAAAAAAAATAGAAAATTAAGTTTCATATTTATTATTATTTTATTAATTATAATAATATTTTATTGTTATTATTATTTATTTATTATTATTATTATTTATTATTTATTATTATTATTATTATTTATTATTTATTATTATTATTATTATTTATTATTTATTATTTATTATTAATTATTTATGATTTATGATTTATGATTTATGATTTATTATTAATAAACATTCTTTTATTATTTATTATTATAATAATGATTCCTTTTCTCCATTAATTATTTATATTATTTCATTTATTTTTTTTTTATTTTAATATTTGGAAGCATGACGCTATCAGAAACAAAAGTAAAAGCAAAGTTGTTTTAGTTTCATTATATATGATATTAAAGAAATTAATATCTGTTTCTTTCTCTGTAAAATATTTTTATCACTTCATCTGAATGTCATGTGATCTACATATTGATATGGGGGTCTTTTATGTGAAATATATTTTTAATAGTATAATTAAATTTTATTAATATTAGTATCTTTTCCTAAAATTATAATTAATAATTTTCATTTCTAAATAAAATATGAAGAATGGTTATTAATTAGGGTTATTATTAGGATTATTTACATATAAAAATTATAATTAATAATATAAATATATTTAATTATATGAAAGAATATAATATATTATAAATATTAATACATATATATATAATTTTAATTATAATTAAATATAATATTTCATTATATTATAATATATAAAATAATTATAAACTTTAAAATAAATAAGAATATTTAAATTATATATATAATAATATTCTTATATATATTTAGAAGAAATTGACTATTTAATATATTTAATATTATAATTAATAATATATCTATGATTAAGAAATTATTTCAAATATTATTATTGACAAAAGAGATATAAATTTAATATTTAATAATTATTATTAAATATACAAATATGTTACTGCACATATTTGTTATATATTAATATTATAATAAAAAGATAGAATAGGTAATAAACATTAAAATATAAATAAAATTAATAAAAAAATAATTAAACAATAAATAAGATTAATTTTAACAATATAATAACTTCTTTTAACTATTCAAGAGAATTTGGATGCATATCATCGGCAAGGAGTCCACCACAACAATGTTGAGAATCTAAATTTACACCATACTTATCACAATTATCCAGTACATCATTAAAGTGACAAAGAAATGGGTAATTATTTGAAAGTCCATTAAGGTATTTGCTATTACCGACCTCTTTCAAGCAAATATAGATAGGTTTAAAAAATATCATTATTAAAGTATCTAATACCATCACGTTTTTCAGCATTCCATCCATTAATGTTCCAACTGACACAAAGATTGAAGAATTGAGTAGACGGTGAGTAAATGCTACTATAAAGAAAATCTTTTACCATTGATTTAGTTTCAAAAGAAGAAAATTTATTGTTGAATTTATTAACATAACTGAAAGTTCGAATTTCGTTGGTTATGATCTAATTAATTTTACAGATAGTGTGGTGTCCACTAAACTCTCCCTGGATTCATCATTTATTGAACTACAAGGGCGATCAACCTTCGTAGTAATAGATGATGATCCTGTATTATCATTATGCCTTATCAGTACGACGTCGACGCTCTTGGATAAGTTTGGTATTTTGCAATACCTATCAAATAATAGCTCAAACGAACTACTTATGATAGGTATTGCACTTGTTAAGAATTCAGCAAAGCCCACAATTTTTGGAACAGGTGACTCAGATGAACTTTTGAAAAGTAGTTCATTTAAATGTCTCTGTTCCCCACTATCGAAATGTAGTTCATTTAAAACTAAAGTTCCACCAAGAAGGAACAAGTATATATAATGATTGATATAATCTTCAAAATCAGAAATAGAGTCATAGGAAGAAAGAGGATTAAACGCTCTAATCTTCCTAAGGAATAAAACATAGAGATCATCGATGAAATTTAAAGAATTCCATCTAAAAGATGCAAGAGCATCGCATTTAAAAATCCAATGTTCAAAAGATTGATTACCTTCACCACAACAGGGGCAAGACTTTGGACAATCTTCTGAAACTCTACCCATTCTAATAGCAATAGTAGTATTGTATTTATAACCACAGCGTAAACGTATAATCCACGAAAACCCTAAGTTGAATTGGGGATATTTTAAGCTAAGCATGATTATAGCTTTATTGTTTGAGAACTTGTTACTATGGTAGTTTTGACCTTTAATACCTTGAAATCTGGAAACTGACTTCCAGTAACGTTCTATAATATCGTCATATTTTACACATTTATATTTTTTGATTTTTTTATATATTGTTCTATATTCTTTAGTCCAGGAATAATAAGGCATTTTAGGAATAGAATTAATAAGATCCTTTATAATACAGTTTGATTTACTCCATTTTGCAAATGATTTAATCTGTAAGGCTGCGCAGATACCAGCAATAGGAGGGATGCTTAGATCACGAGATAAAGCATAAGTACTCATTGTTGAATTATGTCTAATACAGTCATTGTTTTCTGAATTTGTTTTACCATTTTTAGAGAAGGAACCGATACACCAAAATAGACCAGTATTAATTAATGTTTGAATTCTAGCCGTTCTAGATTTGTTTGAACCAAGTAAAGAAGAATATTTAAATTACTTTACTAATAACAAAGGATTGAAGAACTTTTTTCTTGTATACAATAGGAATAAGTTTATTTGAAAAGAAACGTGTAAATGAAAGAAGGGATTTTCTAACTTTAAAATGCATGTGAGATATAATGTGTTCTAGTAAGAGATCATCTGAAAAAGGAATACCAAGATAAATATAACTAGAAACTTTAGGAATATCATTCTTTCCTAAATAGAAGGTTGGATTACTATAGTTTGGAGGAGGTTGGAAGTTCATTGGTTTTATAACCATAGTTGCACACTTTTCAATACCAAAAGTCATTTCATTTAAATTTGCCCTTTTATGTACCTTTTTTAATAATTTTTCTAAATTTTTTGCACTTGGAGCAATGAGAACAACATCATCAGCAAAGAGTCCACCACAACACTTTTTTCTTCCAACATTAACACCATACTTTTCACAGTCATTTAGTATATCATTGATGAATAAATTGAATAAGATTGGAGATAATGGACAACCTTGACGAACACCTCTTTTAATAGGAAATTCATTTGATAACATTGAAGCAAATCGAGCGCGTGCTTTAGATGAAGTATATAAATTACAAAGAAAATCAAAACATTTACCGCGTACTCCATAATGATATAATTTAGTAAGAATGTTAAAAATAGGAACTGAATCATAAACTTTTTTAAGATCTAAAAAAGCTAAATATGTGAATTTTCCTTGAAATTTTCTTCTTTGACAAATTTCTCTAACGGAAATGAATAAACTAATGCATTCTTCGCGGTTGCGAAATCCAAATTGTTCAGGTCTAATGAAATTGTGTGAGAGTGCGTAAGTAGATATTCTATCTGTTATAATTTTTGAAATGATTTTTAATCCAACGTTAATGAGAGAAATACCTCGACAATTACTACAATCTGATAGGTCACCTTTCTTAGGAATTGATATAATAGAAGCTGAGTTCCATTTTTTAGGAAAGGACCCATTCCATATTTTATTAAATATCAATTTTAGACACTTTCCAGCAGCAGGATGTGATTCTAGTAATTCTTCGTTGTAAAAAAGAGCTTTGTAGAATACCATGGGGGCCAGGTGCTTTGTTATTTTTCATCGATGAAATAGTTTTTTTAATATCTTCAATCGTAATTGGACCATTTATATTCCAGGTAGAGGATCTAAGACTAATATTCCTTAAAGCATGATTCCAGTAATTACGATTAAGGCTGTGACCTGAGGGATCAGAAGCTAGATCTTTATAATATTCAGACCATTTATCTAATTGCTTTGTAGGAGAGATAATATCTTGACCAAATTTAGATTTAATGCAAGTAAGGGAGGTAGATGAATATGATGGTTTAGCCATTTTCTTTAAACATCTCCAACCATTTTTGAAATCTTTATTCAAAAAATAATTACCTATTTTTACTATATTAGCCTTAAATCTAGCAGAACGAAATTTACTCTTAGTTTTCTTGATTAATTTGCAAATTTTTTCATATTTATTAAATTGTTCAAGGTAATTATCAACATTTTCACAATTAAAGTAAGGCTTAATATTTCGAAATGCAATATGTTTTTCATGAGATAGTTTTTTAATGTAATAAGGACAATGAAAAGCAGAGCCTTTTAAATTTGTTGGAATAAAAGCCTTTTAAATTTGTTGGAATAAAAATCTTAATATCTTTCCCGATATTATTTGCTGTATTGATAAATTTTTCTACCATTTCATCAGCCGTAAGCGAATTGTAATGAGAATCGAGGTCATTTTCTAAGATTGAAAAATAATTATGTGATAAAATATCTGAATTTTTTGTTTTACAAATATGAGTTGACCGTTTAGAAACTTTAGTAGGCCTTAATGTAACGAAATCCTCAGTTAGTAAAATTAGAACCTTGGTTCAATGGTTAGTTACATTGACCATGACCAATACTTCATGGGTTTGACTCACACCTCAACCCATTTTGCATAAATAATTATTTTATTAATTATTTTATTAATTATTAATAATATCTTCTTGAATATTCTTTCTGTATAAAATTATAGAAAGTTAAAGATTCTTTCGGTTTGTAATTTAACCGAAATGAATTTAGAAATTCTTATTATATAAATTATTTTATTCTTTTTTGATAAGATTCATTTTCATCAATTAAAATCTATATTCTAGAAACTTTACATTATTAATTAGTACAAACATATTTCTAAATATTTCTTTAAAATTATTTTTACATGTTAAAACTGTTTTTCCGTTAAAAGTATAAATAGTGCGAACTTCACGAATGAAAATATTTTTCTTCGTGCTTTTATTAATAATAATTAACGTATAAGTAATTCGAAATATTACCTTGTTGATTAATATTAATAATTATTTTAAATTTTATAATTAATAAAAAATATTTCTAATAAAACGAATTATTTATACAGATAGTGTAAACCTATTGAGTTTTCTCCTTTCTGTGTTTCTATATCTCATCCCGCCTTTACAATAGAAGCACCTCCGTTACAATAAAAGCACCAGCTAATCCAAGCCCTCAATACCTTTACGCTATCCCACAGACATTCTACCGTACTTTTAGGAATTCTACCTTCTCAATATCTTTTGGCAATCGTTGGGTTTCTACTTTTACTATTCTACTATTAAAGAACAAATACCTACTCTTCCGGTTCTCTCTATCTTAGTCTAATAATCTTTGAATAAATCTTCTTATCTACTATCTCTTTAATACCGGACTTCTATATCTTTTAATCTCGGATTCTATCTCCTCCCAGACGAATAATTACTGCCTATTGATTCCTATTCAAATTATCACCTTGTCTGTTTTGAGTTAACCTCACTATTATATAATTCAACCGGATAATCCTAATCCTATGGTTGTTGAAATTAATTCTTATAACAAAAATTCTTGTACTACCCGATCAAATAATTCAAATTAAATTTGTACTACCCTATTAAGATAAAACTTGCATTACCTTAACCTTTTAAAAAAAAAAAAAAAAAAAAAAAAAAATTTTAGGGGTGTGGGGCATTTCGCCAAGTTGCATTTCGCCAAATTGAAAATTATTAAATAAATAAATAAATCAATAAATAAAATTAAATATTATTAATATCGCATAAAAACAATTTTAAAAAAATATTTTGAATTAATATTTATTTATTTATTCATTTATTTATATCAATACTCTACTTGTCGAAATGCAACCTGGCGAATAGCAACTTGGGGAAATGCAACTTGGGGAAATGCAACATTTTAATACTACGCCACTTGGCGAAATGCAATCTGGCGAAATGCAATTTGGGGAAATGCAACTCTCCCAAATTTTAGATAATATTAAATTAATCTTGTAATACCTTAACCCTTCAAAATTAATTCTAATATTTACCCAACAAAATTAATTAATAATTAAATAATATTAAATTAATTTAGTAAGAAAATTTTTAATTTTTAGATAAATATTTTAGATTAATTTAGTAAATAAATCAATTAGTTTTAGATAAATAAAAAAAAAAAAAAAAAAAAAAAATAATAATAATAATAATAATAATATTAATAATTATAATAATAATTTTTATTTTTAATTATTTTAATAAATTACTTGCTTGAAATAATAGCAAGAAAAACCTGTGCAATTTTATTTTTTATTTATTTATTTAAAAAGCGTTTATACGAGAGAATAGAGCTCATATACAGAGTTAGAAGAATTATCTTCTTTAGTGTTGCACTCGACGAATAGATTTGGTTCTAGACTAGGTAAAACTCTATAGGAGAGCACCGTAGCCTATTATAAAGGAAAACGGTTCTAGGTTTGCAACAACTCTGGCGAATAAGGAGCTTACGTCACCGAAGGCGTAAGATTAAAATTATATAGTATTTTAAAATTTTATTTCGTGCTTACTCGCGGCACTAGTTATAATAGTACTGACGGTTTTTTCTATAGTTGTGAGTCAATAGTACTATTCTATTTTATCAATCAATAATTTTATAATTAATATTATAATTTTATAATTAAGAAAACAAAGATTAAAATATAAATATAAGGTTTATACGACTTCCAAAGCGACAGAAGTTGGTCTCTGTTTTCGTAACATTTTAGTGTTCAGATACTATTGATATAGGGGAAAATAATTTGTTTTATGGAAAATAATTTGTTTTATTCTTTTCAGCTAACAATAAGTTAGATATAATAAAGAATCTAACAATATTACTTCCTTTTGTCTATAAGACATTAACAATCGATTTTATCTGCGTTATCACTAAAAGGCTAAAGGAACTTATCGTATAAAACTTTGATAGATTATATATTTAGTTGGTCCAATACTATATAATCTAGTTTATATTTCAGTAATTTTTGATAAATAATTATAAAATAAAAATATTTAATTATAAAATATTATAAAGTGTTATTAAAATTTTGTGTTCTTATCCATTAACCTTGGAAACCTACCAATAAACAACTTTTGGATTATTGGAATCTCTACTACCACTTTGGGAACTTCTGGATTCTACCGCCTATTCTTTATCTTTGAAAATTTATTCTACTCTACCTTATCTATTTCAATATGGACGACTATAATCAAGAAAATCCTACCTTTAAGGACGGTTTTGCTGGTGATCGTCGATTCTTTAAAGGATTTCTAGCTAAAATGGAACTTATTTTTATGATTCAACCGGAAAGATTTGCAAACGATGAAGCTAAAGTAATCTATATCATTTCTCGTTTGTATGGAAACGCCATGAATTGGGCTGCTACTCTCATTGAAAACCAAGATCCTTGTCTCCTTAATTATAATCAATTCATTGCTAGACTAAAATCAATATTTGGAAGCCACGATTCTACCTTTTTTGCCAACCAGAAATTAAGAACAATCAAACAAAAACGAATTGGTGAAGTCAGAAATTATATTTTAGAATTTAATAAATACGCCGATGAATCTTCTTGGAATGAAGAAGCCAAGATGGACGCCTTTCTTGCCGGTCTACACGACCATATTGCTACTAGAATTTTAGAAATGTTTCCTGGACCTCAAACCCTCTTTGCTATGCAAACAATTGCATCTAGAATCGATAATCATATCTCTACTCATAGACAATTTTCCAATCTTCAAGGTCAAAATTCAAATAATAGTAATAATAATAAAAATAAAAAGGGCAAAAAATCATTCTTTTTCCAAAAACAATTTAAATCCAAACCTCATGGACCTCTATCTCAAGAAGAAAAAGAAAGAAGAAGAAGAGAAAATCTTTGTCTATATTGTGAATCCTCTGAACATTCTCTCGACAATTGTCCACTTAAAAATAAATATAAAAATAAAAATAAACCTTCATCAAGTAGCACTTATATTTCTAATACCGAATCAAAACCTTTATCCAGACCTAGAGTTTCTGACTCAAATCTTCCTATTTACGAATTTTCTTTAAGTATTGATAATACAAATTCTACCGCTAAAATTCTACTCGATACTGGTTCTCAAATCAATTTAATGGATATCTACTATATTAAAGAAAATAATATCCCTTATTCAACCAAAACTAATTTCCCTAAGGTATCTGGCATCGGTGGAAAGCAAACTATTCTTGGTAAAACTCTTCCTATTTCCATCACTTATAATAATCATAAATGTAAGACGCAATTCTATGTGGTTAACCTTCCTTCTTATTGTGCTATTTTAGGTTTCGAATGGATTTCTACTCACAATCCTGATATTGACTTCAAAAATAAAGTCTTAAGATTTAATTCCAATTATTGTGTTGAAAATTGTTTAATCATCCCTAACTCCTTTACTTCTTATGTTTCTTTAAATACTACTAAACAAAATGACAAAAATGAAAATGAAGAAATCAATAATAAAATAAGCAAATCATTACCAAAAAAATTACTTCCATTTATAGACACTTTCAGTGAAATATACACTAATGAATCACCCCCTTATTGTCCTTTTGATAGCGAGATTAAACCCAAACAAAATGAAAAACTTCATTATGATCCAATCCTCTAGCTTCGAAGAAATATATTATAGAAAATGAAGACAAAAAATTTATTAGAAAATCTAAATCTCCAGCTGCTGCTTCTGTTTCATTTGTTCCCAAGAAAGACCTAAATGATCTCTTTCGTATTCATAAACCACCCTCCGATTTTTTTTCTGATAAAGATTCTCAATTCACTTCAAAATTTTGGTCAGCTATTTGTAAATCTTTCAATATCACAACGAAACTTGCTTCTCCCTTCCATCACCAAACCAATGGTTTAACGGAGAGGGTGAACTCCGTTATTGAACAATACTTAAGATGTTATTCAAACTTTAAAGGTTCTGATTGGTATAATTTTTTATTCCTAGCAGAATTCAGTTATAATAATTCAATTCAAGAATCAATTAAGCACTCACCTTTTTATGCAAACTATGGATATAATCCAAGATATTCACCATCAATTCCAAACAGTACAGATGTTCCTAGAGCTGATGAATTCACAAAAGACCTTTCAGAATTATTCAAAACACTTAATGGAAATTTACAACAAGCAAGAAAAAAGCAAGAAGAATTCGCAAACAAATATCGTATTGAAGCTCCAAATTTTAAACCTGGTGATAAAGTGTGGATTAATAGTTCACTTATAATTCATAATGGAAATAAAAAACTTAAACCTAGAAAACTTGGTCCATATAAAATCATTAAGAAAATTTCTCCCGTTTCATATAAGTTAGACTTACCAAAAGAAATCAGAATCCATCCTGTAATACATGTTTCTGAACTTGAACCATTTTATGAAGATCACTTTGGACGAAAGAAAGAACCACCACCACCGGTAGTTATTGACAATGAAGAAGAATACGAAGTTGAAAAAATTCTTGATAAAAGAAAACATTATGGCAAAACCCAATATCTTATTAAATGGAAAGGCTATCCTTTATCTGAAGCATCTTGGGAACCCGAAGAAAATTTAAATTGCCCTAAACTCTTAAAAGAATTTAACAAAAATAACTAAAATTAAAACTTGAAAATGAATCTTTACTTTATTAATATTAAACTTATATTAATTTATTAATATCAATATTACTAAATATTATTTTATATTATTAAATATTATTAATATTCATGTATTCTTATAATATTTTATATTCATGTAACTTTATTAATATCATGTAATTTTATTCAAAAAAGTTCGTACTATAAAATGGTTAATTAATTATTTTTATTTTATTATATTTTATTTTATTTTAATTTAGTTTAGTTTAGTTTAGTTTGCTTAATTTTAGTATAGTTATGCCTAACTGTTAGATTCGTCTGGTATCTGAATCCTGGAGGCGGACCATGTTGTAAAATATTTGTAAAATATTTAATAATTTGAATACGTATTTAAATGTAATGTAATGTAAATTATTGTGGATAAAAATGTTTTCCAAATTTTTAATATAAATTTAAATGTATTCCAAATTATTAATTTAAATAATTTTCTCAAAAATTTATGACTAAATTATTTGGAGAATTTACGTAACAATTACTCAGTTGAATCACGAAACTTCATAAATTAAAAAATAATTAGTCATTAATTAGTTAAATTAAAATAATTAAAGGAATATTGCCTTTTCCGTTTGTTTACAAAAACTTGCCGTTTTGTTTACTTGTCTTTTAAATTATAGAAATTCTAAAAATAAAAATAGCAAGTTGTGGTTTAGTAAATTGGTTTTCACAACTTGGCAAAATTTAAATTAAATATATGGATAGAATATATTTAATCATATAATTAATGAATTAAACTCTAAATTTTCTTCATAGAAAATTTTAGAAAAATTAGATAGTTTTAAATAGGATTTATATTAAAATAATTCATAACATTTCATGTAATTTATTATATAATGTAATTGATAATATAAAATAATATGTTTATGTAATTTATTAAAATTTATTTTGATTTAAAACTTTATTTTGAAAAAGTATAAAAAGAGTTAATTTTTCAACTATTGAACGATAGTTGGAAAATCGTATAGAATAGGAAAATCGTATAGAATAGGAAAATTTAAATTTTATTATTAGTTTCGTAACTATTATTAGAATAGTTACTTTCTTATAAAACAATTATATTATAGTTTGTAAAACCTTAACTGCTAGTGGGAACTCCGGAAAGGACCCTGCGTTACCCAGTTAAGTGGTTGTTGAAAATTAGTTAATAAATAAAATAAATAAATAAAAGAAATTAAAAAAGAAAATAATTAATTAAATAATAGAGGTTTAAGATATAGTGTTATTAGTGTAGTAAAGTTAGTTTAGAATAGCCACATGTTAAAATTAAGATATAAAATAGTTTTATGATTAATAACGTTACTAGGTTAATATGTTGAATTATATATTAATAATCCAACAATAATTAATTAATAATAATATAAAAATAATATAAGATAAATAGTTAAGTTATTTAAACACTTAATATCTAAGAATATTTTAAATAATAATTTCTTTGAAGGATTTATGAAAATATTTATTTATTGAATTATTAGTATATAATTATTGTAAGTACAATAACCTTACAAAGAACATAAAAGATAGATTTTTACATCTTTCTTTTATACTTTGTAAGTTACATAATAATAATATTTAATTATAAGATATTAATAATATAGTAATATGAATATTAATAAAATATTAAGATAATAACAATATCGATATGTTTAAAATATTTAATATAACTAAATAAATTTAATTTATAATTATATAATTAATTTGAATAATTAAAAATAGTAGTTAATATATATGATGTAAACATATATATAAACATAATATAAATAAATACATGTGACGTCATATGTAGATAATTGAAATTATTAATATAAATCTTATTTACTAATATTCTCAGAATTATTAGGCCTAAGATAATTCCTTGAATATTAAATAAGAATTTATATTAATTATTAATTATTTAAATATATATATTATTTATAATTAAATAAATAATATTTGTTAACTATTGAAATGTAAATAACTGAAATTGAGATTTCAATTCAGTTATAATTTCAACACCACAAACCTAGACTTGATAAGTACTTTATTTTACACATGTAACGAAATCCTCAGTGGTATGGTTCATATAGTTTTAGGAATATAATAATAATTAACACAAATAATTAAATTACATTAAAAAAAATAATTTGTTTTAAAATCAATATTTATTTATTTAAATTTATAAAAGAAAAATAATAATATAATTATTTATTTAATAAAAGTAAGTTATTGATTATATTTTATTTCACTAAAATTACATGTATTTATATTTTTTTTATCAAATTAAAATTTGTAAAGCCTAACTATTTTTTTAATAAACTAATTACTAATTATTTTTATAAATAAAACATTTAAATTGAAATTGAATTATTATTTTAGTTAATAATATTATTGTTATAAATAGTAGTTATATATTATTGAATTATTAATTATTTAATAATAGTTTAATACTAATATATATAAAATAAAAATAAAGAGATTATACAGAATATTTTATTGTGGTTTAGTTAAATTTAGTAATTAAAAATAAATTTAAATTGATAACGAAAATTTTAATAACTAATTAAATAAATTTGATTATTTTCAATATAACATAATACAAAAGAAATATAATATTAATATATTAAGTGGGCAAGGACAATATTCTTGGCTAAAGATTTTTAATACATTATAATGGAATCGGATCGATAATTCAAAAAGGAATTATAAGTTAATTAGTGATTTATTAACTTAAGATTTCTATTTAGTAATATTTGAAGAATATTGGAAAGTTCCAATTATATAGAATAGAATAATCTATAAGATTAGAATAATTTATATTATTCTAGCACAATTAGTATTATTTGTTCATTCTGTATTAAGATGCCCCCGCTAAGACTCAAGCTAGGTAGAAGCTGAGTTAAACTTGACAATATTTTTCAAATGAACATTACGATTCATTTGTATATTAGTAGCAGGATCAGCTAAAGTGACTGTATTGAATTGTTTCTTTACCACTTTCATAGGTCCAACAAAATAAGGTTCTAATTTAGTTCGATTAAAGTTTCTTACTAGTACTAAATCACCTGGTTTTATTCTTTTAGCTTGATTCATACTGGTCTTTTCTTCTCTCCTAGTAGCCCAATACTTCGAAGCATTTTTGATATTAGATGCGGCCTCCATTACCCATTGGTAGTGTGATACAAATTTTTCCAGTAGAATTTCGTCAGAAGACTTATTTATACCCTTAGTTGGTCTGGCAGCAATGTCAAAAGGTTGTTGGTCTTCCCTTCCATAAACTAATTCAAAACTTGAATGGTTGGTGATTGAGATTTTAGTAGTTCTTAAAGCCCAAAGTGCAGATGGTAAAATTTCATCCCATTCTTTGTGTTGTTGTCCTAGTAATCGTAATAATTTTCCAATTTCTTTATTACGATTCTCAACTAAACCATTGCTTTCAGGATGATATGGAGTGATAAATTTAACATATACATCATATAAATCAAGGAAGATTTTTGTCATATCTGATGTAAATTGTGTTCCATTATCAGTAGTGATAATTTGAGGTACACCGTGTCGAGCAAATACATTAATTAAAAATTTTATCACATCCTGAGAAGTAACATTTTCAGTGGGCTCTGCCTCAAACCATTTAGTAAAATAATCAACCATAACGATTATATATTGATTATTATTTCTGGTTTTACTTAGAGGTCCTATAATGTCCAATCCTAAGTGTATAAATGGTCCTTCCACTTCAGTTGGTTTATCTTCCGTTGGTTCAGGGTATGGTTGAGATTTATTTAATTGACATTTTTCACATTTACCTATAATTCGCTTAATGTCATTAACCATATTGTTCCAATAGTAGCTCTTTTTCAAACGTTGGTATGTCTTGTAATAGCCTTCGTGTCCTATACTGTGTGCTTGAAAAATTAATTGAAGTTTTTCTTTTGTATCTGTAACTAATTTTCTATAATTATTGCCATCAACAAAGTAGTCCACACCATCAATTGTCGTAAATTTTTCTTCAATAAATTCCTTAATGATTCTTGAAAGCAGGTTTTCATCTTGTTCCTTGATAATTTGTGTTGTTAAGACAACTTTTTCTTTTTCATTTTTCATTCTTGATAAAGCATCTGCGACAACATTATTCTTTCCAGTTTCATATCGTAAATCAATTCCTAACATACTGACAGTCAAACACCATCTAGTATGACGAGAATTTTGTGGTTCCTTCCTTTTAAGTAATCCGATTAATGGTCTATGATCTGTATATACTATAGTTTGCTTAGGATTTCCCATAATATAAGATTTTAATTTATTAATACAGTAAATTAGAGCAGCACCTTCTAGATCCGTAATTCCATAATTCTTTTCCGATTTAGATAAACTTCTACTAATATAATGAACCGGATGCTCCTTTCCAGTTTCATCATCCTTTTGTAAAAGCACACCGCCTATTCCATCATAGGAAGCATCTGTTCTTATAATAAATTCTCTATCAAATCTAGGAAATCTTAATATTGGGGCATTGATTAATCTTTCCTTAAGAATTTTAAAACTTTCTTCTTGTTCCTTTTTCCATTCAAACTTAACACCTTTTCTTAATAGAGTGCAGAGAGGAGCAGTAACTTTTGCAAAGTCCTTAATAAAATTTCTATAATATCCAATGGCTCCTAAAAATGATCGAAGTTCATGAATGTTAGAGGGAGCCTTCCATTCTTTAATAGCTTCAACTTTGTTTTCCAATGGACTTAAACCTTCTGAGGATACTTTATGTCCAAGTACTTCTACTTCAGTTTGCATGAAAGAACACTTTTCGATATTGATTTTTAACTTATGTTCCCTGAATATTTCTAAGACTTGTTTAAGATGTTCTAGGTGTTCTTCTTCAGTTCTTGAGTAGATTAAAATATCATCGATAAAGTTATAGACGCATTTTCCTATTAAGGGAAATAGTATACGGTTCATTTCTCTTTGGAATGTAGCTGGAGCACCTGTTAAACCGAAGGGCATTACCTTGAATTGGTAGTTTCCGAACTTAGTTGTAAAGGTAGTGATTTCAACACTATCATCCTCCATTAATATTTGATGATAACCGGAATAAAGATCTAATGTTGAGAAGATTTTCGCTCCATCTAAGCTATCAAAAATTTCCTCAATATTTGGTAAAGAATAAGAATCCTTCTTAGTTGCTTCATTTACTTTCCTATAGTCAATACACAGTCGCCATTTACCGTTCTTTTTAGGCACAAGTACTACTGGTGATGACCATTCTGAACATGAAGGTTCAATTAATCGTTTATATATGAGTTTGGTTAATTCTTCTTTTAAGATATCTGTTTTTAATTTACTAAGTCGATAAAATTTTTGTTTAATAGGTTTAATTCCTTCCTTAAGAATAATTTTGTGTGGTGATAAATCTGAAGGTGTTAATTCTTCAGAAGAAGTTGCAATTATATTAATATATTCTTCAAGTAATTTAGTAATAGCTTCTCTATAATTTGAATTAATTGTACTTTGAAAAACTGTGTCATATATATATTTTATGGGTGGTAATCCTTCAATCGTTTTCAATTGTTGCTTAGCTTCTTGGTGATTCAATGCTTTGATTACACATAATAATTTTTCTTCGTCATCATATTCATTATTAATAGGTGCAATTTCTTCAATTAAACCTTGATCATTAAATCGACAAAGACTATATCTAATTGGATGTATAAATAACTGGTTATCAATTTGAGTTTTGAGGTTGATTAATATATCATAGAATGGATCCTCCTTGTCTATAATTCTACACGTAACAAGTAGTTCTAGTTCATTAATTTTTACGGGAACTTTGATTAACACATCTTCTGAGTAATCATCATTCATCGTTGCTAAACGTATTCGTCCTGCACTAACTCCTATAGGTTCATACTGATAAGGTAATTTATCTAAAAATTGCTTTGTGATAATACTTAAGTTACTACATGAATCTATTAAAGCCTTACCACGAACTCCATCTACTATTACATCAACCATAGCAATATCATCTTCTTGTGGTTCATGATGTTTACTTTTATATGTATGATCTATATTGTTCGTTATTATTGTAGTAGCACACATATTATCCACTGCACCTGAAATTTTAGTATTATTCTTTTCTAATTTAAGTCCTTGTGATACTTGAGACCGTATCTTTGGAGCAACGTCCAATAATTGTCCAAATGTAATATTGCAATTACTGGAGTTTAAATCTTTGATCACGTCATAACTATCACAATCAGTTTGCATTTGTATTCTTTTTGGAATTCTAGTTGGCATAATTTCAGTTGACTTTTCTGATGATTTTTCTTGAATTAATTTATTTAAAGTTTGTTTAGAATTATTTCCTTCCTGAGAAGTTTCTTCATTAATAATATTAACAATACTATTTTTATTATTTTCCACAGAAGTACTAGTACTAGCTCTTTCCTTATCTCTTAGCTCTTTCTCAATCCTCTTTTCTTTCTCTATTCTGGGTTGAGCCATAATCGAAGGATGTAATTGAGTTGTTGGCTTTTTGACTGGTCGCGATGTTCCCCTTAATTGATTTTCTTTTTGTTTTCGTAAACCTGGAGTAACTATTGGCTTAGGATCATCTCTTAGACTACGGTGAACCCTCTTTCCTCTTTGGTCACTAGTCTCTTCATCTTTAGGATTTGCCTTTCTCTTTATAACGTTTACTAAGTAATCCAATTCTTTGGAACCATCCGACTCATCATCAAAATCTTCGTAATAATCCGTAGTAGTACCTTCTTGGAAATCAGCAATTTCTTCATAATCATCATCTTCTTTTAAGTCAACTGTTTTGGGACGATGGCAGACTGAAGCAATTTTTTTGACGATGGGAGTGCTTCTACTCCCTTTTAGTGGTTTAAATGATTTTCATAAAACTTCTTGCGGTTATTTTCCAATATAGAATTTAATTTAGGACAGTTTCGTTTGGTATGTCCTTCATTGCTACAAAACCAGCAAGTACTAATTTTCATTTCTTTCATCTTGTTAGTGAGATTTTCTATAGATACATTTTTGTGGGTTTTTGGTTTGTTAAAATCATTTGAAATGTTCTTATTAAGATTACTTTTAGAGTTAAGGAGATTGTAACGAGTCTTATCATAATATTCAGTACTATTTTTAATAGATAAACGATCAACTTTTTCAGCTATAGCGAATGCTTTAGTAATAGAAATATTGTCTTTAAGCATAACCTTTCTCCATGCGTCAGGATTATTGGTTAAGGAATCTGCATAATCTAAAACACTAATTTTTCTTCTTCTCTTTTTATCCAATTTATGGTACAAAGATCTATAACGGACATTAAAATCTTTAACTTTCTCGTTCTTCTTTATTTTCATGGAACGCAATTCTCGTAACAAGTTGGTTTGATCTTCTTTAAGTACATAGAAAGTCTTCAGATGATTTATGATTTCATCAAGGCTTGGGTAGGTGGTAGTAGATTCACTTTCTTCATCATCTTCTCCTTCACTATCGCTATCGAAATCAGAATCTTCATCTTCAGTAAGGTCATTTCCATCTTCTAGTTCTTGGATAATTTCTCTTGGTTCTCCAGAAGCCGTTAATATACAAGCAGTAAAAATAGTTTCAGGATCCTTGATATGTTGGTATTTTATCCATGCCTTTAACTCATTTGCCCAGGAGTTGATGTCAAGGTTTTGTTTAGTAAGCTTTTCAAAATCTTTTAATTCTTTCTTTAATTCTCTGAAGCTAAGCTTACTTTCTGGAGTACTCTCTGTTGGAGTACTGGAAGTACTGGATGTTCTCATAAAATAAAATTTATTGTATCTATAGAATGCTAAACCTCGTAATGTATAAATTGTTATAAAAAAGTAAAAATAAAAAAAATTAAAAAAAATAAATCTTTTAACTAATAAAATTATTAATTATTTATTATTATTAATCACTTATTAAATTATAATAATCGTGCAATCTGATAGTACACACTGTCTGACGTGCAGCTTACCTCTTGAAAGGTGTCATGCCACGCGTGTGCCACGGTTACTATTTTCAATATAAAAAATAGCAGTCCAGAGCCTACTAGCCCAATTACTATGTAGGATAAACTTAACCCGGAAATCTATGCACGAATATTAATTTAATTTAATAATAATTAATATTTTTAACAATTAATAATAATTAGTTAAAAATATAAAAATTGTTTTTTAAAAAAAAATTTTTTGTTTTATTAGAAAAATTATTTATTAATATTATAATTTTATCCCCAATGTATTAATTTATTATTATATTCCCCGATATCTCCACCAATTTTTCATGGTATGGTTCATATAGTTTTAGAAATATAATAATAATTAACACAAATAATTAAATTACATTAAAAAAAATAATTTGTTTTAAAATCAATATTTATTTATTTAAATTTATAAAAGAAAAATAATAATATAATTATTTATTTAATAAAAGTAAGTTATTGATTATATTTTATTTCACTAAAATTACATGTATTTATATTTTTTTTATCAAATTAAAATTTGTAAAGCCTAACTATTTTTTTAATAAACTAATTACTAATTATTTTTATAAATAAAACATTTAAATTGAAATTGAATTATTATTTTAGTTAATAATATTATTGTTATAAATAGTAGTTATATATTATTGAATTATTAATTATTTAATAATAGTTTAATACTAATATATATAAAATAAAAATAAAGAGATTATACAGAATATTTTATTGTGGTTCAGTTAAATTTAGTAATTAAAAATAAATTTAAATTGATAACGAAAATTTTAATAACTAATTAAATAAATTTGATTATTTTCAATATAACATAATACAAAAGAAATATAATATTAATATATTAAGTGGGTAAGGACAATATTCTTGGCTAAAGATTTTTAATACATTATAATGGAATCGGATCGATAATTCAAAAAGGAATTATAAGTTAATTAGTGATTTATTAACTTAAGATTTCTATTTAGTAATATTTGAAGAATATTGGAAAGTTCCAATTATATAGAATAGAATAATCTATAAGATTAGAATAATTTATATTATTCTAGCACAATTAGTATTATTTGTTCATTCTGTATTATCAGTGGTATGGTTCATATAGTTTTAGGAATATAATAATAATTAACACAAATAATAAAATTACAATAAAATAAAATAATTTGTTTTAAAATCAATATTTATTTATTTAAATTTGTAAAAGAAAAATAATAATATAATTATTTATTTAATAAAAAGAAAGTTATTGATTATATTTTATTTCACTAAAATTACATGTATTTATATTTTTTTATCAAATTAAAATTTGTAAAGCCTAACTATTTTTTTAATAAGCTAATTACTAATTATTTTTATAAATAAAACATTTAAATTGAAATTGAATTATTATTTTAGTTAATAATATTATTGTTATAAATAGTAGTTATATATTATTGAATTATTAATTATTTAATAATAGTTTAATACTAATATATATAAAATAAAAATAAAGAGATTATACAGAATATTTTATTGTGGTTTAGTTAAATTTAGTAATTAAAAATAAATTTAAATTGATAACGAAAATTTTAATAACTAATTAAATAGATTTGATTATTTTCAATATAACATAATACAAAAGAAATATAATATTAATATATTAAGTGGGCAAGGACAATATTCTTGGCTAAAGATTTTTAATACATTATAATGGAATCGGATCGATAATTCAAAAAGGAATTATAAGTTAATTAGTGATTTATTAACTTAAGATTTCTATTTAGTAATATTTGAAGAATATTGGAAAGTTCCAATTATATAGAATAGAATAATCTATAAGGTTAGAATAATTTATATTATTCTAGCACAATTAGTATTATTTGTTCATTCTGTATTAAGATGCCCCCGCTAAGACTCAAGCTAGGTAGAAGCTGAGTTAAACTTGACAATATTTTTCAAATGAACATTACGATTCATTTGTATATTAGTAGCAGGATCAGCTAAAGTGACTGTATTGAATTGTTTCTTTACCACTTTCATAGGTCCAACAAAGTAAGGTTCTAATTTAGTTCGATTAAAGTTTCTTACTAGTACTAAATCACCTGGTTTTATTCTTTTAGCTTGATTCATACTGGTCTTTTCTTCTCTCCTAGTAGCCCAATACTTCGAAGCATTTTTGATATTAGATGCGGCCTCCATTACCCATTGGTAGTGTGATACAAATTTTTCCAGTAGAATTTCGTCAGAAGACTTATTTATACCCTTAGTTGGTCTGGCAGCAATGTCAAAAGGTTGTTGGTCCTCCCTTCCATAAACTAATTCAAAACTTGAATGGTTGGTGATTGAGTTTTTAGTAGTTCTTAAAGCCCAAAGTGCAGATGGTAAAATTTCATCCCATTCTTTGTGTTGTTGTTCTAGTAATCGTAATAATTTTCCAATTTCTTTATTACGATTCTCAACTAAACCATTGTTTTCAGGATGATATGGAGTGATAAATTTAACATATACATCATATAAATCAAAGAAGATTTTTGTCATATCTGATGTAAATTGTGTTCCATTATCAGTAGTGATAATTTGAGGTACACCGTGTCGAGCAAATACATTAATTAAAAATTTTATCACATCCTGAGAAGTAACATTTTCAGTGGGCTCTGCCTCAACCCATTTAGTAAAATAATCAACCACAACGATTATATATTGATTATTATTTCTGGTTTTACTTAGAGGTCCTATAATGTCCAATCCTAAGTGTGTAAATGGTCCTTCCACTTCAGTTGGTTTATCTTCCGTTGGTTCAGGGTATGGTTGAGATTTATTTAATTGACATTTTTCACATTTACCTATAATTCGCTTAATGTCATTAACCATATTGTTCCAATAGTAGCTCTTTTTCAAACGTTGGTATGTCTTGTAATAGCCTTCGTGTCCTATACTGTGTGCTTGAAAAATTAATTGAAGTTTTTCTTTTGTATCTGTAACTAATTTTCTATAATTATTGCCATCAACAAAGTAGTCCACACCATCAATTGTCGTAAATTTTTCTTCAATAAATTCCTTAATGGTTCTTGAAAGCAGGTTTTCATCTTGTTCTTTGATAATTTGTGTTGTTAAGATAACTTTTTCTTTTTCATTTTTCATTCTTGATAAAGCGTCTGCAACAACATTATTCTTCCCAGCTTCATATCGTAAATCAATTCCTAACATACTGACAGTCAAACACCATCTAGTATGACGAGAATTTTGTGGTTCCTTCCTTTTAAGTAATCCGATTAAGGGTCTATGGTCTGTATATACTATAGTTTGCTTAGGATTTCCCATAATATAAGATTTTAATTTATTAATACAGTAAATTAGAGCGGCACCTTCTAGATCCGTAATTCCATAATTCTTTTCCGATTTAGATAAACTTCTACTAATATAATGAACCGGATGCTCCTTTCCAGTTTCATCATCCTTTTGTAAAAGCACACCGCCTATTCCATCATAGGAAGCATCTGTTCTTATAATAAATTCTCTATCAAATCTAGGAAATCTTAATATTGGGGCATTGATTAATCTTTCCTTAAGAATTTTAAAACTTTCTTCTTGTTCCTTTTTCCATTCAAACTTAATACCTTTTCTTAATAGAGTGCAGAGAGGAGCAGTAACTTTTGCAAAGTCCTTAATAAAATTTCTATAATATCCAATGGCTCCTAAAAATGATCGAAGTTCATGAATGTTAGAGGGAGCCTTCCATTCTTTAATAGCTTCAACTTTGTTTTCCAATGGACTTAAACCTTCTGAGGATACTTTATGTCCAAGTACTTCTACTTCAGTTTGCATGAAAGAACACTTTTCGATATTGATTTTTAACTTATGTTCCTTGAATATTTCTAAGACTTGTTTAAGATGTTCTAGGTGTTCTTCTTCAGTTCTTGAGTAGATTAAAATATCATCGATAAAGTTATAGACACATTTTCCTATTAAGGGAAATAGTATACGGTTCATTTCTCTTTGGAATGTAGCTGGAGCACCTGTTAAACCGAAGGGCATTACCTTGAATTGGTAGTTTCCGAACTTAGTTGTAAAGGTAGTGATTTCAACACTATCATCATCCATTAATATTTGATGATAACCGGAATAAAGATCTAATGTTGAGAAGATTTTCGCTCCATCTAAGCTATCAAAAATTTCCTCAATATTTGGTAAAGAATAAGAATCCTTCTTAGTTGCTTCATTTACTTTCCTATAGTCAATACACAGGCGCCATTTACCGTTCTTTTTAGGCACAAGTACTACTGGTGATGACCATTCTGAACATGAAGGTTCAATTAATCGTTTATATATGAGTTTGGTTAATTCTTCTTTTAAGATATCTGTTTTTAATTTACTAAGTCGATAAAATTTTTGTTTAATAGGTTTAACTCCTTCCTTAAGAATAATTTTGTGTGGTGATAAATCTGAAGGTGTTAATTCTTCAGAAGAAGTTGCAATTATATCAATATATTCTTCAAGTAATTTAGTAATAGCTTCTCTATAATTTGAATTAATTGTACTTTGAAAAACTGTGTCATATATATATTTTATGGGTGGTAATCCTTCAATCGTTTTCAATTGTTGCTTAGCTTCTTGGTGATTCAATGCTTTGATTACACATAATAATTTTTCTTCGTCATCATATTCATTATTAATAGGTGCAATTTCTTCAATTAAACCTTGATCATTAAATCGACAAAGACTATATCTAATTGGATGTATAAATAACTGGTTATCAATTTGAGTTTTGAGGTTGATTAATATATCATAGAATGGATCCTCCTTGTCTATAATTCTACACGTAACAAGTAGTTCTAGTTCATTAATTTTTACGGGAACTTTGATTAACACATCTTCTGAGTAATCATCATTCATCGTTGCTAAACGTATTCGTCCTGCACTAACTCCTATAGGTTCATACTGATAAGGTAATTTATCTAAAAATTGCTTTGTGATAATACTTAAGTTGCTACATGAATCTATTAAAGCCTTACCACGAATTCCATCTACTATTACATCAACCATAGCAATATCATCTTCTTGTGGTTCATGATGTTTACTTTTATATGTATGATCTATATTGTTCGTTATTATTGTAGTAGCACACATATTATCCACTGCACCTGAAATTTTAGTATTATTCTTTTCTAATTTAAGTCCTTGTGATACTTGAGACCGTATCTTTGGAGCAACGTCCAATAATTGTCCAAATGTAATATTGCAATTACTGGAGTTTAAATCTTTGATCACGTCATAACTATCACAATCAGTTTGCATTTGTATTCTTCTTGGAATTCTAGTTGGCATAATTTCAGTTGACTTTTCTGATGATTTTTCTTGAATTAATTTATTTAAAGTTTGTTTAGAATTATTTTCTTCCTGAGAAGTTTCTTCATTAATAACATTAACATTACTATTATTATTATTATTTTCCACAGAAGTACTAGTACTAGCTCTTTCCTTATCTCTTAGCTCTTTCTCAATTCTCATTTCTTTTTCTATTCTAGGTTGAACCATAATCGAAGGATGTAATTGAGTTGTTGGCTTTTTGACTGGTCGCGATGTTCCCCTTAATTGATTTTCTTTTTGTTTTCGTAAACCTGGAGTAACTATTGGCTTAGGATCATCTCTTAGACTACGGTGAACCCTCTTTTCTCTTTGGTCACTAGTCTCTTCATCTTTATGATTTGCCTTTCTCTTTATAACGTTTACTAAGTAATTCAATTCTTTGGAACCATCCGACTTATCATCAAAATCTTCGTAATAATCCGTAGTAGTACCTTCTTGGAAATCAGCAGTTTCTTCATAATCATCATCTTCTTTTAAGTCAACTATTTTGGGACGATGGCAGACTGAAGCAATTTTTTTGACGATGGGAGTGCTTCTACTCCCTTTTAGTGGTTTAAATGATTTTCATAAAACTTCTTGCGGTTATTTTCCAATATAGAATTTAATTTAGGACAGTTTCGTTTGGTATGTCCTTCATTGCTACAAAACCAGCAAGTACTAATTTTCATTTCTTTCATCTTGTTAGTGATATTTTCTATAGATACATTTTTGTGGGTTTTTGGTTTGTTAAAATCATTTGAAATGTTCTTATTAAAATTACTTTTAGAGTTAAGGAGATTGTAATGAGTCTTATCATAATATTCAGTACTATTTTTAATAGATAAACGATCAACTTTTTCGGCTATAGCGAACGCTTTGGTAATAGAAATATTGTCTTTAAGCATAACCTTTCTCCATGCGTCAGGATTATTGGTTAAGGAATCTGCATAATCTAAAACACTAATTTTTCTTCTTCTCTTTTTATCCAATTTATGGTACAAAGATCTATAACGGACATTAAAATCTTTAACTTTCTCGTTCTTCTTTATTTTCATGGAACGTAATTCTCGTAACAAATTGGTTTGATCTTCTTTAAGTCCATAGAAAGTCTTCAGATGATTTATGATTTCATCAAGGCTTGGGTAGGTGCTAGTAGATTCACTTTCTTCATCATCTTCTCCTTCACTATCGCTATCGAAATCAGAATCTTCATCTTCAATAAGGTCATTTCCATCTTCTAGTTCTTGGATAATTTCTCTTGGTTCTCCAGAAGCCGTTAATATACAAGCAGTAAAAATAGTTTCAGGATCCTTGATATGTTGGTATTTTATCCATGCCTTTAACTCGTTTGCCCAGGAATTGATGTCTAGGTTTTGTTTAGTAAGCTTTTCAAAATCTTTTAATTCTTTCTTTAATTCTCGGAAGCTAAGCTTACTTTCTGGAGTACTCTCTGTTGGAGTACTGGAAGTACTGGATGTTCTCATTAAATAAAATTTATTGTATCTATAGAATGCTAAACCTCGTAATGTATAAATTGTTATAAAAAGTAAAAATAAAAAAAAAATTAAAAAAAATAAATCTTTTAACTAATAAAATTATTAATTATTTATTATTATTAATCATTTATTAAATTATAATAATCGTGCAATCTGATAGTACACACTGTCTGACGTGCAGCTTACCTCTTGAAAGGTGTCATGCCACGCGTGTGCCACGGTTACTATTTTCAATATAAAAAATAGCAGTCCAGAGCCTACTAGCCCAATTACTATGTAGGATAAACTTAACCCGGAAATCTATGCACGAATATTAGTTTAATTTAATATTAATTAATATTTTTAACAATTAATAATAATTAGTTAAAAATATAAAAATTGTTTTTTAAAAAATTATTTGTTTTATTAGAAAAATTATTTATTAATATTATAATTTTATCCCTAATGTATTAATTTATTATTATATTCCCCGATATCTCCACCAATTTTTCATGGCATGGTTCATATAATTTTAGGAATATAATAATAATTAACACAAATAAAAAAATTACAATAAAAAAAAAAATAATTTGTTTTAAAATCAATATTTATTTATTTAAATTTATAAAAGAAAAATAATAATATAATTATTTATTTAATAAAAAGAAAGTTATTGATTATATTTTATTTCACTAAAATTACATGTATTTATATTTTTTTATCAAATTAAAATTTGTAAAGCCTAACTATTTTTTTAATAAACTAATTACTAATTATTTTTATAAATAAAACATTTAAATTGAAATTGAATTATTATTTTAGTTAATAATATTATTGTTATAAATAGTAGTTATATATTATTGAATTATTAATTATTTAATAATAGTTTAATACTAATATATATAAAATAAAAATAAAGAGATTATACAGAATATTTTATTGTGGTTTAGTTAAATTTAGTAATTAAAAATAAATTTAAATTGATAACGAAAATTTTAATAACTAATTAAATAGATTTGATTATTTTCAATATAACATAATACAAAAGAAATATAATATTAATATATTAAGTGGGCAAGGACAATATTCTTGGCTAAAGATTTTTAATACATTATAATGGAATCGGATCGATAATTCAAAAAGGAATTATAAGTTAATGTAAAATGTTCCTTATGGAGCAGATTACAATTACGAAAAAAAAACAAAAACAACACTATCAATAACAATACTCAAATGAAATTTATTTTTTAAAAAAAATTCTTTTATTAATCACTTTATTATAAAAATTCTTTTTATTAGTTATTAACTGCAAAATAGTTAATAACAACTACATTTTCTTTAATAGAATAATTTTACATGTATTTATATTTTTTCTTAATTATATTATAATATACTATTTCTATTTATTTAAATATATATTCAATATAAAATAAACAAAAACTAATCTAAAATTAAATAAAGTTATAAAAAACTAAAACTAATTCAATAAGCTTTTTATTCAATTTGTTTTGACTCAAATTGAATAAGTTCTTATTTATTATTTATTTATTATTCTTTTATTATTAATACTATTAATTATATATTACTATTTAATTTTTATGATTATTAAACTAAACTAAAATTAAACTAAACTAAAATTAAACTAAACTAAAATTAAACTAAACTAAAATTAAACTAAACTAAAATTATTAATATATTTTATTACTAAATTTTAGGTTATTTAAAAATTAATTTTATATTTTTAAATTTATATATTATATGAAATATAAATTTATTATTAATTTTCATAAATCAATTAATTTCATAAATTAATATATTTTACATAATTTAATGCATTAGCATTATTTTGTAAACGTGAATTACATTAAATAATTTAATGTACAAAATAAATTAATTAATGTACTAAAGATATTGATCATATCTTTACAATCTCGCCCTTTAAGTCGAGCTCCTGCGAGAATCATTTCTTGAGGGAAGTTCTATAACAAAGGGTTGATATTTATGTCTTACAATGAAATCATTGGCATGATCATCATTCTTAATAGATTCTTGATCCTTTGTTCTTGTTTTATTTTTCTTATTTTTTCTAAAGTATTCCTGAATTAATTGTTTATCTAAAATTTGATCTTCATCTATCCAAGAGTCTTCATTTGATCCTTTCCAAGAGATAAGAAAACGATTCTTTCCTTTATAAGTTCTCATATTAATTATTTTATCTGGAATCATATCGGAATTATTTGTAGTTAAATTTATACTCTTTCGTTTATTAACATTTCTATCTTCAAATTCATTCTCATAATAAGGTTCAAGTAAAGAAACATGAAAAATTGGATGACAATGCATATTATTAGGTAGTTTAAGTTTGTACGCTAATGGACTAACTTTTTCAATTATTTCAAAAGGACCTATCAATTGATCGGCTAGTTTTCTTTTAACATTCTTAGTAGTAGATCCTTTAAGTAACCAAACTTTTTTACCGACTTCGAAATTAGGGGAAGGAAGTCTTTTCAAATCGGCGTATTTTTTATAAGTTTTCTTAGCTTCTTCTAAGTTTCTTTTTAAAAATTCAATATTTTTATTAATATCTAATATTCTTTTTTCAGCTCTACTTGGTCTTTCTGAGGATGGAATCTCAGGACTAAATTTAGGATTAAAACCATAGTTTGCGAAGAATGGTGATTGATTTATAGATTGATGTAAAGTATTATTGTAAGCGAATTCAGCGAAAGGTAGTAAATCGACCCAATTATTTTGCCTTTCATTTATGAAACAACGAAGATATTGTTCCAATATTCCGTTCACCCTCTCCGTTTGACCATCAGTCTCCGGATGGTTGGAGGTAGAAAGAGAATGAGTAATATCAAGAAGTTTACATAAGCGATTCCAAAATTCAGATGTAAATTGCGATCCTCTATCAGAAATAATAGAATCAGGGAAACCATGTAATTTAAAAATATTCGAGATAAAAGCATCAGCAGCAATTGAAGCAGTAGGAAGACAACGAAAAGGAATAAAATGAGCCATTTTAGTCAAACGATCAACAACAACCATAATTGTAGTCATATCTTTAGACTTAGGTAATTCAACAATAAAATCCATAGAAATATCAGACCAAGCTCTATTAGGAGTGGACAAGGGTGAAAGAAGTCCATATGGCTTGTGTCTAGGAATATTTGATTTACAGCAAACTTCACAAGACTTAATAAATTTTTTAACATCAAGAGAAAAATTAGGCCACCAAAAAATTGCGGCTAAGTAATTCTTGAGTCTTAGAAACACCAAAATGACCAGCAGTAGGAGAGTCATGATGGAGTTCAAGAACTCTCGTTCGAATCGATTTAGGAACATAAATCAGATTATTAAAGAGTAAAAATCCTTCTTTATCAATCATAAATTTATTAATATTTTGAATTTTAGGGTTAACAGCATTATTAATAGATAAGGATGATTTAACAGAATTATAGAATTCATCATTCTCAAGAGCATTCAAAATAGAATTAGCAAGGGTATCATTATTAATAGTAAAACAGTTAATAACACGACAAGAAGAATTAAATTCAAAATTAAATAAATGATCACTTCTCCTAGATAGTAAATCAGGTTTACCCGATTTTTTCCCAGATCTATAGACAATATTAAAATCAAAACGAGATAAAAATTCATACCATCTAATTTGACGTTGCGAAAACATTTCCGGTTTTCTAGGAAATGTTAAATTTTTATGATCAGTGTAAATAGTAAAGGGATGACGAGCACCCTCTAAAAAGTGACGCCATTGCTCTAAAGCAACTTTAATAGCGAGAAGTTCCTTATCATAAATGGGGTAGTTTCTTTGAGACTTAGTCAAACTCGAAGAAATAAAGGCAACTGGATGGAGATTGCCATCAACTTCTTGAGAAAGTACAGCTCCAACTGCAAAGTTACTAGCATCAGTTTCAACGATAAACGGTTTATTACTATCAGGATTAATTAAAATTGGAGCAGATGTGAAAAGTTCTTTCAATTTAACAAAAGCATTCTGTTGCTCAGGTCCCCAAATAAAAGGTACATTTTTAAGAGTGAGTTTATGTATTGGTAAAGCTATTTTGGCAAAGTCTTTAATGAAAACTCTATAATAATTACAAAGTCCAATAAATGACTGAACTTCTTTGACATTAGTAGGTATAGGCCAATCTAAAATAGCTTTAATTTTTTCAGGATCAGGTTTAAGACCATCTTTAGATATGATGTAGCCCAGGAAGGAGGTTTCCGTTACATCGAATTCACATTTTTCTAGTTTAACATATAAATTATTATCTAAAAGTTTTTTCAACACTTTTCTAACATGTTCATGATGTTCTTCTAAGTTATTTGAATAAATAAGAATATCGTCGATATATGAGATAACAAAATCATCTAAGTAGTCACTAAGAACATCATTTATAAAATGTTGAAATGTAGCAGGTGCATTCTTTAACCCAAAAGGCATAACAAGATATTCATAATGTCCATAACGAGTTCTAAAAGCAGTCTTATACTCATCACCTTCTTTTATTCTTACTAAGTTATATGCAGATTTAAGATCTAACTTAGTAAAATATTTAGCACCTTTAACTCTGTCAATTAATTCACTTATTAATGGTAAAGGATATGAATTTCTAATAGTCATTTCATTTAATTTTCTGTAATCAATACATAATCTCAAAGTGCCATCTTTCTTTTTAACAAATAAGACAGGGGCACCAGCTGGTGATTTGGATTTTCTAATAAATCCTTTTGCTAAGTTTTCTTTAATATACTTTTTCAATTCATCCCTTTCTGCTTCTGTTAAAGGATAAATAGGACCATAGAATAGAATTGAATTATCCTTTAAATTTATTTCACAATCATATTCTCTATGGGGAGGTAATTTATCACAATTCTTTTCATCAAAAACTTCAATATAATCGAGATAACAAGGAGGAATAGAAATTTTATTATCACTATCGTTAACAATATTATTATTATCTAAATTCTGAATAATCAGACAGTTACACAAATTGTCTAACACACAATTTTGATAAGAAAAAAAATAGTTTGTTGGTTCGGCGACCAATTTACTTTCTTTATTCAAAATTTCATTTTTACATGATTTAATAAAATTACATGATTTTTTGATTTTATCTATTGTACTAAGTTCTCTAAAATTACAAAAGTTAATTTTTTCTTTACTACAATCATTATCTTTAACACTAATATTAATACTATCACTATCACTATCACTATCATTAATGGTTCTAACTTTTCTTCCACGGACGTATTCAGCTTCGCTTTCTGATTCGGAATCCCAGAGGGGTTTACACTTATATGGAGTACTTGGTTCATAGGAATTTTCTTCTTCAGGTTCGATATCGATCTTACACTTCTTTGAACCTTTCTTGCTTCTATTTTTGTTTTTTCTTTTTCTTTTACCATTATTACAGTTCCTAGCGCAATAACCAGAAGGAAAGGATATTTTTCTTGAATCATGATAATTCATTGGACAATGCTTTTCAATCCAAGGAATACCTAGAATGATATCTACATCAGGAATATAAAGTGCATAGAGTTGAATAACTTCAAAATGGTTCTTGAATCGTAAGATACACTTTTCAGTTTGTTCGTAGATGGTAGAGATACCATATCCTAGTCCAGTAACATTGAAAGATCTTTTAACTTCATTCAATTTAATTTTGTTTTTATTAACGAACGAAGGATGAATAAAATTCAAATCCGAGCCAGAGTCGATAAGAACCCTAACTGGAACTTCTTCAATATCATTTGTTTTTATATAGAAAGTAATTATATTGTTCTTTCTTTTATTCATAGCATTTTCTTCATCAGTAATAGCTCTAATTTTTTGAGCATCATCGGATTCCTTGATCATTCTAATTCTTCTTAATTTTGCCGATGGAAGATTTTCATCTGTTTCTCTAATTTTATTCTTGTGTTTAACTCCAGAAGGTCTTTTCTGTTAGGACAATTAAACTGTAAGTGTCCTGGTTGTTTACATAAAAAACAAAGACCTTTTTTCTTTTCTCAGAAAAGTCTCTTTTATTTTCAACATATAAATTTTGATTATAGTTCTGGTTGTATCTTCTATATCTATCATTTTTGATCCTAAATAAATCAACATCCATAGGATCATCACGACGACTACTATTTCTCTGGTTGTGGTTACTGTTTTGTTGCGAATTTCTAACTCGTTGCTGATTATAATAGAATTCAACAAGATTAGTTCGCTTTGACAAATTTTCAATTTGAATTACATCAGTATACAACCTGTTAAGGGAATCTGGATTTGGGTTAACAACGGCTAATTGTTCCCTCATTTTGTAATGTAATCCTTTAAGAAACATATAAATTTTGGCTGATTCGTTGAAGTCCGAATTTTGGCAAGTTGTTTTGAACTGGTTAATATATTCTAACACTTGCCCATATTTTTTCTGACGAATGG
>JACVTC010000009.1:2270000-2297453 GCA_016946835.1 Neocallimastix lanati (nom. inval.) | reverse complement strand
AATTAATTATTCAAATGTCATAAAAAATAATGATCAAATCAACAAAAAAAATAAAAATCTTCCATACATAGATACTACAAAATCTACTATTGTATATTTAACTTCTGTTCATACTCCTATTTCTGCAAATTCTAACATTATAACTCCTTCTACACCAATAAATGTTAACAATTGTAATTATACTAATTTTAATAATGTCATGAATAATAATATTAATAATGTTGTTCCTAATAATATTAATAATACTGTTAATATTAATAATGCTGTTCCTAATAATATTAATAATACTGTTAATACTAATAATGCTGTTAATAATAATATTAATAATACTGTTAATATTAATAATGCTGTTAATAATAATATTAATAATGTTAATATTAATAATGCTGTTAATAATAATATTAGTAATACTATTAATATTAATAATGCTGTTATAAATAATAATAATCAACACTTTAATTATACATATTTCAATAATCAAATTCCATCTCCAGTACCTTCAACTGTTATTTCACCAATTCCTGTTAATGATAACTCTATTTCATCTCAAGTTCCTACTACCATAATTTCACCAATTTCTATTAATGATAATTCTATTCCATCACCAGTTCCTACTATTGTTTCACCAACTATTACTGTCCCAGAAAATACCGTTTCATATAAAAATAATTTTTCATCACAAAATAATATTCAGTTAGCTACTATTACAACCACAGCACCAACAAATGAAATTTGTTACATACCAACTTATCAACCACAATATGTATTTTGTAATGATCAAAATCAAGTTCAAAATATTATAATCTATTAAGACCATAATTTTTTTTTTTTTTTAAAAAAAAAATATATATATATATATATAAAAGAAATACTATAAAAATACTTTTAAATATGTTAATATATATTTATATTATTAAAAAATATAATTATTTTATTTTTTAAATATTTTATCTTAGATTCTTTGTTATAATATAAAAAATTTATTTTATATAAAATTATTAATATGTAAATATTTTTATTATTAAGTAATTTATATATATAGACATATTTATATATATATTTTATATTTAAATATAAATTTATTTTTTATCTATATATAAAAATATAAAAATAGAAAATGTAGTATAGAATGATATAGTAATTTTTTTTTTTTTGTTTCTAAAAATTAATTATATAATTTGATATTATATATATAATAATGATATATATAATTTTTAATGAATTTATTATAATATTAATTATTGTAATTTTAAAATTAAATATATTAATTTAATATTAATAAAAGTATTATTAAATATGTGTTTAATAAAAAAAAAATAAAAAAGTACGGATTGAATAAAATAAAATAAAATAAAATAAAATAAAATAAAAAAGTGTTATTAATTTGTTAGATAATTTAATTGAATTATAATTTAAATTTTTTTTTATATTTAAATAAAGCAAATAACAATAATAATAATAATAATTTAAATATAATAAAAATAATAAAGAAGCAATAAATATCATTATATTATACATTATATATAAAAAAAATATTAAAAAAAATAAATATATTTTAAAAAATATATATATAAATATATATATAAAATAATAATATTTTAATTAATATCAACTCATATATAAAATATTTAATATAAAATATATATATTGATAATTAGTTTATTATAATAATACATTTATTCATAATTAAATAATATATATTGATAAAGTACGCCTTTGGTTCAAGTTTTATAAAGTTGTTATTTAATTATAAAATTTATTTATTTAAAAAAATAATTATAAAATTAATACATGTATTTAATATTTATCTTGAAAATATAAAATAATTATAATATAAATTTGGCATAAAACTGTGCTGCTGCAAAGAATAATTATAAAGAATTATTCTTGTTTTTATATTTGAAATTCATAATAAACTATTTAATTAATTCTCTTAGAGTAACTATTAAGTATTTAAAGTATTTAATATAAAAGTATAAAATAAAATATAAAATATTCATAAAATATTAATAAAAATATTATAATTAATAAAATATTAATATAAAATAATAATTATTAAAATAATTAAAAATATAATAAAATAAAATATTTAAAATGAAATAAAATAAAACTTAATTCATTTATAAATTATTTACTAACACAAAATTTATGTTATAAATTTTATGTTTACATTAATTTTATGTATTTTATAGAATTTATGTTGTTACATAAATTTATCTTATATCATGTTATTTTTAGATCATTTTATAAATCCTATGATAATTAATCAAGTGATTAATTAATTTATTTTTATGTAATTATTAATAAAATAATTTATTAATAATTAAGGTTTTTATTTCCATTTCATAAGAAAAAAAAAATGCATATTAAAATATTTTATTTATATGCTATGCACATATATTTCCTTATTTAATGTATATACACTTCCAAAAAAAAAAAAAAGAAAAAGACTTTTGCATAACTAAAAATAATACATAAATAATTAAATAATAAATAAAAATAAAAATAAAATCATTTATACTTGATTATAGTATTAATAAAAATAAAATAAAATAAGATTAAATAAAATAAATTGTAAAGTAATATAATATAAAAGAGAAATATATTAATAAAAATAAAATATAATAAAATATAAAAAAATATAATAAAATAAATAATGAATATATAAGCAAAAAGTATTAATGAAAATAAAATAAAATAAATAGTGAAGTA
The DNA here is from genome assembly GCA_016946835.1 of Neocallimastix lanati (nom. inval.). Lineage (NCBI taxonomy): Eukaryota > Fungi > Neocallimastigomycota > Neocallimastigomycetes > Neocallimastigales > Neocallimastigaceae > Neocallimastix > Neocallimastix lanati (nom. inval.). The sequence goes on along the minus strand of JACVTC010000009.1, from coordinate 2,294,741 downwards.
GTATAAAAGAGTAAATTATTAATAAAAATAAAATAAAATAAATAGTGAAGTAGTATAAAAGAGTAAATTATTAATAAAAATAAAATAAAATAAATAAATATATAAAGAATTATTCTTTTTTTTATTTTTTAGTTTAATTTTATATATATATATATATATATATATAAAAGATTAAGTTATATTTATAAAATTAATAAAAAATACAATTTTTTGATTTAAAAAATATCTGATAGATATAGATATTGGTAATAAATAAAAATAATAAATAAATATTATTAAAAAAAAAAAAAAAAAAAAGATGGGAAGGAATAGTATAAAAGTATTAATAAAAATAAAATAAAATAAATAGTAGAATATGAATATAAAGTACAGATTGAATAAAATAACATAAAAAAAATAAAAAATTATAAAAAAGTTATATTAAAAAAACCAGTAATAAATATTCTAATTAATATTAATTGTTTTAGTTTATAATGAAAAAATATTATCTTTTGAATAAATCGTGTTCTTTCAAGCATAAATATTAATAATATTATTACTTATTATTATTATTGTTATTATTATTGTTGACTGCACTCATAATTTAACTATTTATTTAATTTAATTTATTTATAGTATTTATTTATATTTATGTGTATTTATTTATTTATATTTAATGATTACTTAAATGTATTATGATCTATCGTCTTGTATAAATCTATGTTAATTATCTTTTAATATTTATTTAATTAATTTTTAATTTATTTTATGTTATGGAAAACGCATGTTGTAACATGTGACTTTATTACTTATTTAAAGCTGAAAGATAGATCATACACTTATTTTCCCTTGTACACCATATTCCATAAGGAATATTATTATAGATCTAAATTTAATAAAGCTAACAGATTAAGAGTCTCAGTTGACTCATATTATTTATTATTAAAAGTACTTAATTAATTCGCTTCACCGCTTCGAAATCATGCAAGACTTTAACTTAGCTAAGGACCAACGCCTCCATGGAAAATCCAACTTTAATGAGTGGAAATTCCTTATTGACAATGCCGCTAAACGTCAAGGTATTAAGGAATTCATGGAAGTCGACGTCGTTGGAAAACTTAATGATGTAGGTTTTGATTACAACCCCAATGTCAACGATGTTATCATGATCAGTAAGAATGTCGATGATTCTGTTTTAAGAGAAATCAGCAGACTTAACAATGGTTTCCGTATAATGGAAAGACTCAAATCAAAATATGGAAATTCAAATGCTGATATGGAATACTGGCTTAAAAGGTTAAGTAGTATTAAAGCCAGAGATAGAAATCAAATAATCGAAAAGCTAGAACTTATGAAAGAAACTTTCGATGATATGGAAGAACAACATGTGGAGATCACTGATAAGGAAAAATTAAAATATCTCTATAACGTACTACCGGATGATTATAAAAATATCATTCAAATTAATTTGAATAGTGACCCTAATGTATATATTAATAATCTCAAAAGTTTTATTTATGCAAAATCTTACCTAGAAAATTGGGAAGATAACAAAACCATTGAAAAAGATGATCCAATGGATCTAGATTTTATCAGTAGAGGAAGAAGAACTAGTAATTCCTCAAAGAAAAATGAATACAACAACCATAATAACAAAAGCTCTAACTCTAAGAAAAGAGGAAAGCAAAATGGTAACCAATATAACAATAATAATAAAGATAATAGTAACAAAGACAATAATAATAAATCATATTGTCACATTTGTGAAGTTAAAGGACACTCTACCAGAAACTGCATATATAATATGAATACGAAGTCAAATCATAATAAAGGGAGGCAAGAAAAGCTTCAAGTAAAGACCACATTAAATGATTATCCAAAGAAGTCTTTACATTTGATAAGTAAAATTTCTGATCCAGACAGTGCCAGTAGTTATGACGATAATTTTGATTTTGAAGACGCAAGGGCACTGATAGAAAAACAAGAAGAAATAAACATTAACAATAAGGTTAAATTTTCTGGATTAATTGAATACGTGAATGATAGTTTTATTATTCCAAAGGAAATAACAATTCCTAATAAAAAAGAGGAATTATATGTAAACAACATCAATTATTATGAAGAAAATGATAAGACTAGTGAATGGTTATATGATACTGGTGCTGGAGAACATATAACTAATGATTTTAATTTGCTAAATAATTTTATTCACTGCAAAGTAAAGTTAAGATGTGCCAATGGGACAATGTGTAGCTTCGAAGGATATGGTACTTACGAATGTTACATTAATGGAATATATGTACGACTAGACAGGGTATTATATTCAAAATCTGCAACTAAAAATCTTATTAGTGGAATAGAACTGGCCAAAATTGGATATAGAGTCATTATTGACACTGATGATTATACACGTGGTAGATTTAACTTATGGGGTCCAAATAATGTATATATAGGAACTTATTATTCTACAAATGATAATCAATTCTTAGTAAATACTTACAAGATTAATAAAAACTTTGAAGAAAAGGATAAAAATATTATGGCTTTAAACGAAGTTGATGAAAAAAGCCTTGAAATTTGGCATAGAAGACTAGGTCATTATTACCTAGAAAACATAAACAAATATCTAAGTTTACACCAAATAAAAACTCCTAAATGCATAGAATGTAAAGTAGCTAAAATGTCAAGGAAATCACACAGAGGAAAAACACCAAAAGCTACGAAAATATTAGAAATAATACATTCAGACATTTCAGGTCCATACAATTCATCTATCAATAATAAAAAATACTTTATTACATTCATGGATGAATTCTCAAGAAAAGTATGGATATATACTTTAAAATCTAAAGCCGAAGCCCCCGAATTAATTGTGGAATTCTTCAAGTACTTAAATAACCAATTTGAAGAATATAATATTAAAATATTTAAATCAGATGGAGGAAAGGAATTTAAAAATAAAACAGTTAATAAATACTGTAAAGAAAATGGAATAGAAAAAACCTATTCTCCCCCAGGTTGTCCTGAAGTTAATGGAAAAGCTGAAAGAATAAACAGAACTCTTAGAAATTCAGCTAAAACTCTTCTATATTGGGCAGAATTATCAGAAAACTTTTGGAATTTCGCCATAAAACAGGCATGCTACATATATAACTTAATTCCCCATTCAGGAAATAAATTTTTGATACCCAATGAAGTATTTTACAACAAAAAGGTAGAGTTAAAACATTTAAAAACTTTTGGTTGTGTGTGTTATTACAGGGATGATACACAACACAAATCAAAATTTTTACCAAATGCTAAGAAGGGCGTATTCTTGGGATTTGATGATAAAAAATATTCATATATTATCATGGATATTGAAAATAATAAAATACATTATACTAACGATGTAGAATTCGTTGAAGAAGAGCCTAGTAAACACAAATACGAAACAAGCAATTATAAAGACTCTTACTTCTCATTTATGAAAGACAACAATAGAAAAGATATGAATCCAGAAGATAATATTATAAATGAAGATAATAATATAAATGAAGATAATAATATAAATGAAGATAATAATATAAATGAAGATAATAATATGAACAATGAAAATAATTTTAATGGAAGAAACATCTTAAATGAAGAAAACATTTTAAATGAAAATATTAATAATGAAAGGACTACTAATACAGAACATAAAAGTAATTACATTAAAAATAAGCATGTCAATAATATATCGTTAAATGAAGAAAATCAAGAATTTGATAATAAAGATATAAAGCAGAAAAATAACCATAATTTAAATAAAGATGTTGAAATTAATTCTAAAATTAATCCTGAAATTAAAAATAAAAATAATTGTGAATTTAAATTGAAATTCAATTTCAACAATGTTGACAAAAATAATTCTGAAAATAATTATTTGAGTGAGATAAATAGAAATTTAGAAATAATAAATAAAAATTATAATAAAAAGTTTAGAAATAATACTAAGAATACCAATTTTAATTCTAGTATTATTGAAAAATATAAACCAGAAGATCCTGCTTACGCCGCCTCAACTTCTAGCAGGAACAAAGGAAAAGAAAAAATAACCGAATTTGAAAATTTTGATAAAAATAAAATATTTTTAAATAATGAAAAATCAAGCCAAAATTTACAGAATTTTACAATAAATAATAATAATATGAAAAAAAATTTTAATAATAAAAATTTTTCAAAAAATGATGAAAATTTTCAAGAAAATCTATTGGCTGAAGCAAAATCACATTCATATCATATCAAAAAATTTTCAAATAATTCAATAATAACATATGACAACAATAATGATTCACATAAATCTATTAATAATTCAAATAAATCAATGAATATCAAAAATTTACCAAAAAATGATCAAAATTTTATTAATAAAAATTTTTTATCGAAAAATAATGAATTAATTCAACAAAATTCAAAATCCAGCGACTCTATGAAGAAAAACTATAATTTCTCCACTCCTACAATAGATATCAATAATATTCCTTCAGATAATAAAAATACGGTAATGGAAAATCTTAAAAATATAACTCTTCCATTTAATATTAATCAGAATTTACCTTTAAAAACCGATTCTTCAACCAACCAAATTTCTCAAAAATCAGACGAAATTTCACTTACTAATAATAACGAATAAATAATAAATTTAACAACAATAATATAGTAAACAAAGAAAATTATGCCCACAAATCTCTTATAGATGCATCAAGTGTTATTGATTTTAATAAAGATGAAATTATGGATGACATTGTAGCCATTACAGAATATGGCAACATCTATAAAAGACCACTTAGTCCAAAATATAAAGAGACTGCACCTACTAATATTAGTTCTCGTAGAAAACTAGACCAAATCAACGACATTATTATTGCTTCTATATTTTGTCACATTCCTAATACGTATGAAGAAGCAATAAACAGTGAAGACAAAAATAACTGGATTGAGGCTATTAATGATGAACTTAATAATCTTTATTCTAATAATATTATGACTTTTGTTAAAAATTTACCTAAAAACAAAAACATCATTACCACAAAATGGGTTTTCAACACTAAACGTGATTCAAATAATAATATTTATAAATATAAAGCTCGTTTAGTTGCTCGTGGTTTTAAACAAAAATGGGGAATCGATTATGAATTAACTTATTCTCCTACTCTAAACATTGATGGTCTTAAACTAATATTCGCTATTTCTGCTGCTCTTAAGTGGAATATTTTCCAGCTAGATATAAAGGCCGCTTACCTTAATGCTCCGCTTGATAAAGATATTTATACTACTATTCCTAAAGGCGATACGCGCTTTGGGCGGGGATATTGGAAGCTCAACAAAGCTTTGTATGGCCTTAAGCAATCTGGTAGATAATGGTATAATACCATTAGAAAATTCTAATAAAAAATAAGTTCATTCAAATTAAATCCGAACAATGTATTTTCAAATTTACAAAAAATAATATAACAAAATGCATTATCGGCTTATACGTGGACGACATGGTCATCGCTGGAGAAAACGAATACATTAAACAAATAATAAATAAAATAAAATCAAAATTTAAAATATTTAAATGTGATCCAATTGAATACATATTAGGAATTGAAGTAAAGAAAGAAAATAATTCATATATTATTTCACAGAAAAATTTTATAAATAATATGTTGTATAAATTTAATATTGATAATACAAAGAAAAGAAAAACACCATGTACTGGTGATAATAAAATATCAGAAAACAATAAACCTTTCGATAAAACAATCTTCAAAAGCGCAATAGGTTCCTTAATATACCTTTCGAAATGTACTAGACCTGACATAGCTTTCGCTGTAAATAAAGCTTCAAGAAAATGTGAAAATCCAACTATATCGGATTGGAACAAAATAATAAATATTCTAAAATATATTAATAGTACCAAAGAATTTAAGATAGAATATAATGGAAAGGGGGAGCTTGTTGCATATACCGACTCTGACTTTGCCGGCTGTTTGGAAGATAGAAAATCTACCTCAGGAGGAATAATACTTATGGGAACAAGTCCGATATGCTGGTTATCCAAGAAAACAAACAAGTGTTGCTACGTCTACTGCTGAAGCAGAGTACATAAGCACTTCCGAAAATATAAAGAAAATATTATGGATTAGAAATATAATAAAAGAAATTTTAAACAAATGGATAACTGTTAAAATCTATACAGATAATCAAGCAAGTAAGAAAATAATGGAGAACGGAGAAATAAATACAAAATTAAAGCATATAAGTGTAAGATATCATTTCAACAGGGACAATATTGCAAAGAAGAAAGTAAAATTAGAATATATTGATACTGAAAACATGCTAGCGGACATATTAACCAAGGACTCAAATGGACCAAAGATACAAAAATTTACAAACAACATTTTTATCTAAAAATATTATTTGAGGGGGAGTGTTGACTGCACTCATAATTTAACTATATATTTAATTTAATTTATTTATAGTATTTATTTATATTTATGCGTATTTATTTATTTATATTTAATGATTACTTAAATGTATTATGATCTATCGTCTTGTATAAATCTATGTTAATTATCTTTTAATATTTATTTAATTAATTTTTAATTTATTTTATGTTATGGAAAACGCATGTTGTAACATGTGACTTTATTACTTATTTAAAGCTGAAAGATAGATCATACACTTATTTTCCCTTGTATACCATATTCCATAAGGAATATTATTATAGATCTAAATTTAATAAAGCTAACAATTATTGTTATTATTATTATTATAGAATTATTAGGAAAAAATATAAATAAAATATAAATAAATAAACTTAATAATTTAAGTTTATAATTAAATAATAGAAAAATATAAATCATAAATATTTATGTAAAAACAAAACTTAAAATGTTTATCCATAATTTAATATAAATTATTAGATTTTTCATGCCCATGTAAATAGTTTCTTTATTCACATGAAATAATTATAGAGTTTATAAAAGAATTATTTATACTTTTTGACGAAAATTCATGACTTTTGTCAATAAATTATTTTATAATAAATAAATGTATAAATAATTAATAACTAATTAAATCCCTTTAAAAATTGTTATTATTATTATTATTATATTATTATTATTATAAAATAAATGAAGATAACCGTTTCTGATTTTCAAAGAATTAAATCATTAATAAAAATAAAAAAAAAAGATCAGCTACTCTCATATATTAAGTTTAACCTTAATCACTAATAAATAAAAATATTAAAAAAATATAATTTTTTAAATAAAACTTTATTAAATATTAAAGAGTAGCCAATAATTTTAGTCAGTATAAATCATAATATATATATATTTTTTTGAACCGCAATAAAAATTAAAATATAGTAAAATTTTAAATTTATAATTCACTTCTATTAGAATTATTCATATTATATTATAAATATTAAATATAATCTTATTAAATAAAATTCTTTCATTCATTCATTAAAACCTTAATTTATTTAATTCAATTTATTATTGTTATTACTATTAATATAATATTTAATTATTATTTTCATTATTCGTAAATTAATATTTATTTTTGAAAAAACTTTTTTTCATGAATAACCAATTATCTTTAATATCATATATATGTTTTATTATTTATTATTTATTATTTATTATTTATATTATTTATTATTTATTATTTATTATTTATTATTTATTATTTATTATTTATTATTTATTATTTATTATTTATTATTTATTATTTATTATTTATTATTTATTATTTATTATCTTTATCTCTATTTCACTATTGAATTGATATGATGTATATTTAAATATTAAAAAATATATATAATGAAATATAATTAATAAATTAATAAATAAATATATTTGAAAAGATTACTTCAATCAAAATATAAATAAGATAGAAAAATAACAGGTATACTTAATACTATTAACTTCTATTATTATATGTAAATATTCAATTAATTTACATATTTTATTTATTTGAATAATAACTATGAGCTAAAGTTTATAATTTAGTTAATAAATATCATTTATAATTTATAATTTATAATTATAGATGGAATACCACATAATTACTATTCCATATAATATTAAGAAAATTTTATTTTCTTTAAAAAAATATATTCATAAATAAAGTATAATAAATAAATGATAAATTGTTAACTTTCAAAATCACCAATATTAATTATAAAATAATAAAAAAAAAAAAAAAAAAAAAAAAGAAGAAAAAATTGCCTCATGAAAAGATTAAATTGTGTAATTATAGTGAAAAAATATATAAGAAACAATAAAAAACAATAAAAATTTTTAATAATACTTTTTTATTTGAGGATTGAATTAATTTTTATATTAAATATTTTATTAAAATAATATATTTTATAGAAGAAATAGTAATTTATATTTATTATAATATGATGATCTTTTTTTTCCTTTTTTTATTAAAAAAAAAAAAAATAAAGTTTTATTAAATTATATTTAGATAGTATAATTATAATTCGTAAAACAAATTTAGTAAATTAAATTTACTACTTAATTCTTTTTAATAAAAAAAAGGAAAAAAAGGAAAAAAAAATATTTTTTTTAATTTAATTATTTTCTATTTTAATTGATATAGATTATCAACATTAAATATATATATTCATCCTCTTTTTTTCTTTTTTTTTTTATTTTTATATAAATATAGGCTTTTTGTACCTTTTTTTTTAAAAAATTTTATATTAGTAACAGTTATTATTATTTTTATTATTATAATAAAACAAAAATAAAAATAAAAAAAAAAATAACAATAAAAAAAAATATATATATATATAAAAAAAAAAATAAAATGAAAACTTTCAATATTTTATCTTTAGTTGCATCTGTTTTAGCTATAAAAGTTTCAGCTAACTTATGGAAACAACCTGTTGTTTATGATGATGGTAAACCAATACCAGTTCAAAAAACTGATCCATCCACACCAGATGATTCCACAAATAATACTGTTAATCCAGCAAATTTATGGGAACAACCTGTTGTTTATGATGATGGTAAACCAATACCAGTTCAAACACCTGTTCCATCCACACCAGATGATTCCACAAATAATACTGTTAATCCAGCAAATTTATGGGAACAACCAATTGTTTATGACGATGGTACTCCAATACCAGTTCAAACTACAACCCCAGCTAATGATTATATGAGTAAACTCAATGTCGTTAATATTTGTCCAGCTGAAGCTATCGCTGAACAAAGTGGTGTAGAATACCCTACTCCAAAGAAAATTTATTATCACTCTAAAACTACTAATAGTGATCGTCCATTAAACATTATTCTTCCTCCAAACTATACTGAAAGCAAGAAATATCCAGTATTATATTTATTACATGGTATTATGGGTAATGAAGATTCTATGTTAGATACAACCATGGGTAGTATCACTATTCCAACAAATTTAGCTAAGGAAGGTAAAGCTAAAGAAATGATTATTGTACTTCCAAATGAATATGCTCCAGAAGGAGGTAATGAAGTTCCACCAGCTTTCAACCAAGAATTCTTTGATGGTTATGATAACTTTATCAATGATTTAGTTGATAGTATTATGCCATACATGGAAGCCAATTATTCCATTCTTACTGGTAGAGAAAATACAGCTGTCTGTGGTTTCTCTATGGGTGGTCGTAACAGTCTCTATATTGGTTATAAGAGATCTGACTTATTTGGTTATGTTGGTGCCTTCTCTCCAGCTCCAGGTGTTACTCCAGGTACTGATTTCTCTGGATATCATAAGGGTTTATTTACAGAAGATACCTTCCGTGCTGAAATTCCACCAATTGTTACCCTTATTTCCTGTGGTACTCATGATTCCGTTGTAGGTCAATTCCCAAAGAGTTACCATGATATTTTAACTAGAAATAATCAAGAACACATCTGGTTTGAAGTTCCAGATGCTGATCATGATGGTAAAGCTGTTTCTGCTGGTTACTACAACTTCATTTCTGCTGCTTTTGGAGCTTTAAATTAAATTTAATAAAAATAATTTAATAAAAAAAAAATTAAATAAAATAAAAATAATATATATATTTATATCAAAATATATGTAAATATATATACATTATATTCATAACATAGTTTAGAGTATAACATATAGTTTAGTATTTTTTTTTTTATTATTTATATTATCTTAGAATATTATGTTATGTAAAATTATTTTATCTATTTAAAAAAAAAAAAAAAAAAAAAAAAAAAAAAAAAAAAAAAGAATAATCATCACAATAATAAAAAAAATTATTTAATTATTTAAAATATATATTAAAAAAATACATTTATATTATATTTATAAATTAAAGTGTTTGCTCTTTAATAAATTTAAAATGGATATATTAAAGAACCATCAATAATTTAAATTTAATGAGAATATTATCTTAATAGAATAACTTTATTAAAAAGTTAATTTATTCGAAATTGGACCTTTCAAAAAGTTTCATTTGTTGTTATATTCAATCTTTTAGTATATTTTTTTCATATTTAATGAAATCATATTTATTTATTTTATATACGTCTTTTTTTTTTTTTTTTTTTTTTTTTTTATTATTATTAGCTATATTTTAATTTTTTATTAATTTTTTTTATTTTTATTTATTATATACTTTGCTTTATTATCTAATGAAATTAATTTTATTGTATTGGTTTTTATTCAATTGTCATACTTTATATAAAAGTTAATATTTACAAAAAAGAAAGAAATTATATATATATATATATATATGGAAAAATCAGATATTAAATATTTAAAAAAAAAAAATTGCAAAAATTATTTAAAAAAAAAAAAAATTCAAATTTCATATTTGACTTTTTTTTTTTTTAGGTTGAATTTGGCTATATTAAATTTTATAATTTAAATTTGTTGTCAATATATATATATATATATAAGGTAATTTTATAATTTTATATCAATAGAATACTCAATACGTCGTTCATGTTGTAATAACAGTGAATAATAGTAAATAAAATATTAATCAAGGTTGAGTTAAATCATTTAGAAGTACTATATTTATGTACATAAATATTATCTTCTTGATATAATTAAGTTTAATTTTTTTTTTCCTTTTCTTTTTTGATATTCCATAATGATTTTTGAAAGAGATTTGAATAAAGGTATAACTTTGAATACTAATTAATAAATATGATATGATAAGAATAAATAATTAAATAATTAAACAATTTAATTATTTTATATTTATTTATCTATATATATATATATATATATATAATAAAAGCAATTTTCTACAAAATAAAATTAAATAAAAAAAAAATAAATAGCAGAATAAGAACATAAAGTACAGAATAAAATAAAATAATAAAATAATAAAATAAAATGAAATAATAAAATAAAATGAAATAATAAAATAAAATGAAATAATAAAATAAAGTTAAATAATAATATAAAGTAAAATAATAAAATTAAAAAAAATAATTAAATAAATAAAATAAAATAAGCTACATCTTGTTTGTTATTACATAAAATAAAAATTTATATGATTCTTTTCATATTTTTTCCTCCATAACTTTTTTTTTTCATACTATATTCGTTAAAAGTGTTATTACCCACTATAATATGGATTATTGAATAAATATTAATTGATTTATATTTGTTAGAAGAAAAGATAAAATTTTTTTTTTTTTTAACCTGATTAGTTTGCGGTTATTCTATGGGAATAGTAGAATAGTAATCCTTATCTAGTACTAGCCCTAGGCATAATTTCTGTAAAGAGATCTCACCAAGAATGATGTTTTAGAATAATCACCAGAAATGATTTGGTTATTAAACAAAACATCTCATTCCCTTGTTTTAATTTAAATCAATAATTTCTGTATTCTTTCCACCAAGTAAGAAGTTATATAATCCGTACCTCGTCACATATATATTTACACACTCATTATTCGAAAAAAAATACTTATATCAATACGAGTTTCACTAAATGACCTATTCACTACATTATTAGTAATGATACTATCATTTTCACTATCAAAAATTATTAATATTCCTATTTTCACTATCACTAATATTAATATTAATATTTTTACTATTACTAATATTAATATTCCTATTTTCACTATCACTAATTATTAATATTTCTATTTTCACTATCACTAATATAAATATTCCTATTTTAGTGATCAATACTATTACTATTATTATATTAACAACACTATTCCCCATTGTTATTATTATTAATATCGTACTCCTTGTTACTTCTCTCTGAATCTATACTTGATTCTATATTATTCATATCTATGACAACAGTGTTTACATTACTATTTGATATTAGACAATATTTGGTCATTACAAAAAAATTTTTCATAAAGAATTTCAATATCTATGAAATATTTCTTTCAAAATTCACGAAAAAGATAGCATTTAGAAAACCAATGTTCCAATCAAGGATTACTATTTTCTCTATAATAGCAGGGACACCATTCTGAACAGTTGTCTTCAATCATATCAGCGGCTATGGCAACACGTTTATCGAATTTATATTCACAACTAGCATGAAGTATCTATCGGAAGCCAATGCTAAATTCAGGATACTATTAGTTTGAGTTTTAGGTAGTCTTTAGTTTTCTCAAATCCATTTTTCTTATAAGCCTCAGTCTAGATTGATTGTCATGCCATATCTCTTTCCCAGTAAAAGTTAACAATTGCATTTTTTTAGGGAAAGTTTATCTAGTTTGTCTGTTAAAAATTTACTTTCTTTATTCCAATTATGACGTCTACAACATGATATATCTCTAAGTCGAACAGAGATAATACAATTAAAGTTTTTCCATTTTTTAAAATCGCCTTACCTGAGTAATTACACATTTCCTCGATAAAAGAAGAATGTTAAGTTCTTTAGCAACATAATAAAGGGACGTAAAGCTATTCCCACTAGAAAATCCTTCAATCCAGTATATTCCTATATTAACTTGTGTCTGTATACATCTTGTTCTTTCTTTATTTGATCCAAGTAGAAGTACATAATACGAAACTTTCCCAATTACTATAACAGAAAATAATATTTGTTTATAAAGGATTGGAATATAAGGATTCTTAAGAAAAAAAAAAATTATAACTTTATTATTAATCATTCTCGGTATGATCGGTTTCAGTTCTAAATCATTTGAAAAACGATACATCTAGGTAGGTATAGCAATTCGTTTTAGGTAATTCTTGACTTGAAAAATAAAATGTAGGGATACGGTTATTAAGAAATAATTAAAACAATATGTTGTTTTTTCTTTGTATTTTCAATTATTCAAATAAAATAAATAACTCGTATATTTTGTTATAATGAAAGGGTTAGAATAAAAAACTTTTTTTTGATTTTCTTTTCGATTGATGAGACCCTGTTTAATGTAATAATCTTCTGTAAAATAATTATATATTGACTAAAATGTATAGGTAAATAAAATGTTAGTAGTGAAAGACTATAAAAAGATTCCAATCCGTTAAATAAAGTCTTAAACACAAGCTTTGGAGTAAATCAATCTCTTTCATTTCCATTTTAAAATAGCTACAGTGAGTTTAAATAATACCATATACAAATACATATACAAACACATAAACAAATACATATACAAAATAATGCTAAAGTAAAAAAATACAATAGATTCATTACAATGATAATATGTAGAAACTACATAATACTATTAATTACACAACTCCAATGTTACTACAAATCCAGTTTAAAACAATATAAAACATCAGATTCACTTTCTATAGTCTTCCTATCTTCTAAATTTTTCCTCTTCATACTGGAAGCTATTTAAGAAAGAATAACCATCGATTATCATCATAATTACAGAAAACTGTAATTAGTACCCCTGATATAGTCTAGTCCTTTTCCTTCAACCCTCAATGGACCTGGAAAAACAGTCCATATCATTATTATTTTTTTTTATATTAATGATACATACACACCAATATATATATAATATATATAATATATATTATTATTATTTTATTATTATTTTATTATTATTATTTTATACTATCCATTTTTCATTATTATTATTTTATTATTATTATTTTATTATTATTATTTTATTATTATTATTTTATTATTATTATTTTATTATTATTATTTTATTATTATTATTTTATACTATCCATTTTTTATTATTATTATTTTATTATTATTATTTTATTATTATTATTTTATTATTATTATTTTATTATTATTATTATTATTATTATTTTATACTATCCATTTTTTATTATTATTATTATTTTATTATTATTATTATTATTATTATTATTATTTTTATTATTATTATTTTATACTTTTCATTTTTTAAATTAGTTTAATTTTAGTTTAACCTTATTTTAATTATATGTATACACATATAATTCAATTAACTTCATGTTAATTTCATTCCCACTTTTTTTTTTTTTTTTTTTTTATTTTATAGATTTATTTTATTCATATTCATTATACTATTTGATTTACTCTTATTTTATATAATTTTAATATATTTTTCATTTTTTAAAACTGTCTTTATTTTTTTTTTTTTTTTTAATATATTAAAATTTTTAATATAAAATTTTCAATTTTAAAAACGGTCCTTTTTTAATATATTATTTATATGTATATATAAATATAATAAAAATTAAAAAAAATTAAGCAATTTTTTTTTTTTTAATATTTTTTTTTTAATTTATTCCAACGGTAATTTTTGGTTGATAAAGTTCTGAAAATTTATACATATATTAATGATATATTTATATAATTAATTCAATTATAATTAATATATTTATATTTTAAATAAGTATTTATAAATCAAAATTAGAAATTTATAATCATTAAATATATATATACATATGTACTTTTTTTTTTTATTCCCTGTTTCTACGCCCCTTAGCCTCCCTCAAGGCATGGGAATATTAAGGTAGTCACAATACTTTGGTATGCTTTCGTATAAGAGGATATTGTCCCTACTGGACGTCCATACTGAGTGTTCAGTATTAGCTTTTTGACATACATATTATAGCTGAGTATTAATTACAAATAAAAACAGAAAATGACTTTTCCTATAAGAAGAAATATTAAATAAAATATAAAATATATATATATTGATTTGAATATCAATATATTAATATTTTTTTATCTTTAAATATTTTAATGCTAACAATAATTATTTATGATATTTAAATAAAAAAACTTTGTATTAATTTAATTATCTTTAAAAAAATAAAAGATAAATATTAAAAATGATTAAAGACTATTACTATATTTAATTAAGTTTTGTGATTGAATCTAAATCTATATATGTAATTTTTATCTTTTGATAATATTCAATTATAAAGAAAACAATTAAAAATATATATCTATTTAATTATGAAATATATATGTATATGTATATGTATATAGAAAATAATATATAAAATAATATCTTTGGATTTAAGTCTTAATTATTTCAATTAATTTTAATAAATTATTTGGATAAAATGTTAAAAATATATACATATATATAATAATCTATTCATAAATGAAGAAATAATATAAATTAATATTAAAATAATAAATATATATATATTTTATAAATAATTAATTTTTAATATTGATATAATATATTTATTATATAATTAATCCGTATATAAAAAAAACTAATTTATTATTTTAATTATTATCATTATTATATATATAATATTTTAGATGTCTTATATTACATATTATTATAATTTTAATTTTTATTCTATATATAATCTTTTTATATAATTCCTATCTATTCATTTAATAGATTATGGGATATATTAGTTCTTCTCTTTCTTCTTTATTTTATTAAATAATCTATATTAAGTTTTATCAAACCTAGAGAAATGATAAGAATTTATATTTAATTAGAGAATTAAATATATATTTATATATATTTTACATTATAATTTTTTACGTTACTATTTTTTGCATGTATTTAAGGATTTTAAAATTTAAATATATTAAAATTTTTCATATTTAATTTGCAATATATGAAACCAATTTTTATTTTTATTTTTATTTTTATTTTTTTTTAAATATTTACAAATTAAAGTAGGTTGTTATTTTATATTTAATAGGAAAAGTAGGTACTTTTTTTTTTTTTTACCAAAAAAAAATTTAATTTAAAAAAAGAAAAGTTAAAAATTTAAACCCCAAATTCATTAAAGTATCAAAAAAAAAAAAAAAAAAATACATAAATATATATAATATTAAATAATAAAAAATAAATAATGTTAAAGAATTAAATTCCTTTAATAAATATATGATTATATATTAAATAATAAAATAATGAAGTAATAAATTAATAAAATAATAAAATTAAAATAAAGATAATAACTGTAATTATTAATTATTATTGAATATAATAAAGTAAATCAATAAATGAATGATGGTAATACTAAATCAGCTTAATTAAATTTTAAATAATATTTAATGTTATTAATTTGTTAAAACCATAAATGTATATATTATTATAATAAATATATTTGAATATTATTACTAATATGATGATTAAATGATTATTAAAATAAAATAAATAAAAATATGAAAATAACAATAAAAAGAAAAAAAAATAAAAAATTTTTCTAGCTTTCAAAATTTTTTCTCTGAATTTTAAAAAATATTTTTAATAAAAATTATAAAAATAAAATAAAAAAAATATTTATTTTTTTTTTTTTTATTTTTTTTTAATTATAAATCAAAGGATGGTCTACCTATAAAGATAATTTTTATTAATAAGAATATTATATTTTTATATAAAGATAAAAAATCTAATTGGAATATTAATAATATATATTATTAATATTATTTATTTATTTATTATCTTTAATTAATTTATAGAACAATTAATCAGTTTTTTCTTTATCATTCAAAATAGGGTTATCTTTTTTTATTATTATTATTATTATGTTTGAAATATTTCAAATATTTATTATACAAAAAATTTTAATATTTATATTAATAAAAATAACTTTATTTTATTTTATTTTAATCTAAAGAAAATCTTTATTATATTTTTATAATTCAAAATAGATTATAATAATAATATAATAATAAATAATAATTAAAAAATAATAATAATTAATAAATAATAATTAAAAAATAATAAATAATAAATAATAAATAATATATAATAAATAATAAATAATAAATAAATAATTAATAAAAAGAACCCCATTTTTATATTTCTGTTTTTATTTCTGCAAAAAGTTAATAAACTTTTTATATATATATATTTTTAATTTATCAGTAATAATTAAAATTGATAAAAATGGTAATTTCCAATCAAAATAAAAAAATAATAATAATAATAATAATAAATAATAAAAAAATAAAATAAAAAAACATTTTTTATTAATTTTTATCTTTTATAGATATATTAAAAAAGTTGAAATGACAGAATCGAGTTTATCCACATTTTTATTTAGATTTTTAATGTGTCAATATAAGAGGGTATTTGATTTATTTGGTAATCTTTTCTTAATAATAAGCAATGATAAATAATAATATTAATAATAATACAGAATCATGATTATTATCTTAATTTTTAAATAATAAAATTTTTATTGAGGTTAAACTTTGATTATTCTATTATTTATTCTATATTTTTGTTAAAAGATCTTTATATATAAATATATATATATATATATATATATATATTTTTTTTTTTTTTTTTTTTTTTTGACGATGAATATAATAATTACAATGTTATATATATATATATATTTTTTATAATTTCTAAATAAAATTTAAATAAAATGTCTATATAAGTAGTCTATCTTTTTTTTTTTTTTTTTTTTTAATTTTTACTTTTTTATCCTTTATAATATATATATCTATGATATCAACATAAGAAAAAATAAATAAAACTATATTTACAAATATAATTTTCTATTTTTTAAAAAAATATTATTTCCTTTTATAATTTATCATTATTTTAAAATTATTAAAAAAAATAAAAATGATATTTTGTTTATTTGTTAAAAAAAAAAATAGGGATATAAAAAAAAATAATTATAAAAATAAACTTAATAATTATATATATTATTTTTTTTATTATTATTTAATATTATAGAATATCATAAGAAATAATTTAATTTAATATAATATTTTAAGTTTTATTAATTAAAAAATTTATAGTTTTCTGTTTTTTTTTTAATCTTTGTTTTTCTTTTTTCTTTTTTCTGTTTTTTTTTTTTTTTTTTTTTTTTTTTGTTATTGAAAAAACTTTAAATTTAATATGTATTAAATTAGGAAATTCTTAAAACATAATGTACATTTTATATCCTTATTTATTATTATGTATTTAAGCCACAAATAACCATAAAATTTTTCTTAAAATTTATGAAATGTAAAATTGAAAAGGTTCGAAAATTCTATTAAATTTTTAATTATGTGAGAAGGTGGCCATCCTGTTGATGTTAGGTAATTCTTCCTATTTTTTTTTCTAAAAAAAAAAAAAAAAAATTTAGGATGAAAAAAAAAATAAATGTATAATAAACTAAAGTAAAGTAGCATAAGCCACTCTTTATGACATAAAGAAGAATCCTGTCATGTGATTGATTTTATATTAAAAAAAAAGAGAGAATCTCTTCTTCCTAATTATATATTTAATTAAAAAAAAAAAAAAAAGAATGACCTTTTTTTTATATATACCTATATTTTAAAAAGTCTTTCATTGTAATATTTAATGCTTCTCCACTTCATTTATCAATATTTCTTTTAATTTCAATGATGACTTTTCTAACTCTTCAATAACCTATTCATAATGTTTAAACAGTATAGAAGAAAAAGAAAACATTTAATAAAAAAATTTTTTTCCGCATAAAGAATTCCGTTATACTCAATAATTGAGAATTAATATATTAAATATTAAATATATATATTATTTTATTTCATTACATATTAATATTTATTAAATAATGAACTAAATTATATAATTATTTACATATTATATTAAATTAATATTTTATATATAATTTATCTATTTAATTTATTTTTTATCCGCTTTTTATCCGCTTTTTTTTTTTTTTTTTTTTTTTTTTTTTATATTTTTGTTTTTTGATATTTATTAAATATATCAGGCTTTTTTTTATATATAGTTTGTCTTGTTATTAATATTTAATATATATTAAAAAATATAATAATAATAAAAATATTTTACAATATATATAATGAAAGAGGATAAAAATAATAAAAGGAAACAAAATGAATATATATATTCTCTAAATAAATGAAGTAAATTTTTTATCATAATTCATTTGAAAAGGATTAAAATAGAAATAAATTTACACTTTATTCCATAATAAATCATATAATAAATATATTTTTTTTCTTTTTTAAAATATTTATATATATTTAGTTATATATAATGATTGAAGACATAATATAATATAATACAATATAATATAATTTATCTTCTTTTTTTTTCATGATGCCTCACATGTTTAATAACATTTTTAGTAATATAACTTAAACATCCATTGATGTATTGAGAGCTCTAATCATCATACTTCATATAATATTTAATGTAAATAATATATAACAAAAATTATGGTCTATATAATAAATAATTAATAATAAATAATAAATAATATATATAATAAATAATAAATAATATAAATAATAATTAATAAATAATATATATAATAAATAATAAATAATATATATAATAAATAATAAATAATATATATAATAAATAATAAATAATATATATAATAAATAGTTGAATAATAAATAATAAATAATATATAATTAATTTATTGAATAATAAATAATAAATAATGAAAAATATATAATAATAATAAATTTCATTAATTAATAATAATATATATAATAAATAATTGAATAATAAATAATAAATAATTAAATAAATAATAAATAATAAATAATTAAATAATTAATTGAATAATAAATAATAAATAAAAATATATATATTATATAATAATTTCATTAATTATAAGTATAATAGTAACATTAATAATCTCATAATAATAATTTTAATTATAAATATATGTCACATTATCTAGATCATGCTAAAAATACTTTTTAAAGATGAAATTTATTTAATTATTTAATAAACTTTTTTTTTTTTTTTTTTTTAAATTACTCAATATTATATATATATATATTTATTTATAGATAAAAATTATCAAATATTTTATTTAAAAAGAATATAATAAATTCAAAAATTAAAACAAAATAGTTCAAAATAAAATGAATTAACCTAATTGTATTAGTAAATTTTTTATGTAAAGAATTGAACGTAATATATAATTTTATCAACAGCTTATTCCTTTTTTTTTTTTTTTTTTTTTTTCTAATAAATATATTTTTTAATTAAATAGATAATAAAAAAAAAAAAATCTAGTATCTTCATTATTATTTTTAACATTTTTCTTTTTTAAAAAAAAAAAAAAAATTAAAATAAAATTAAAAAATAAAATGTATCAAAAATAAATATTTAATCCATAGGACAACTATCTCATTTTGATCATTATTATGACTTTTTATATCTCTATAAATTTTTAAATCTTGTATTTTAAATTTATTAATTATATTACATATATATAAGTTTATATTTTAAGATATTTAATTTTAAAAATAATAATAATAATAATAATATAATAATAATAATAATAATATAATAATAATAATAATATAATAATAATAATAAATAGATAGTATAAAATAAGAATAATAAAAAATGGATAGTATAAAGTAATAATAATAATAATAATAATAATAATAATAATAATAATAATAATAATAATAATAATAATAATAATAATAATAATAATAATAATAATAATATAAATATAAATTTTCAATTTATTTTTTATCACATTTTCACTTTCATGATTTTAGTTTTAATAAATATTTAATATTTCTATAATTTAAAACATTTAATATTAAATATTAAATAATGAATTAATAAATATTGGTTATATTTATTATTTATTATAATATTGTTCTAATAAGAAAAATATATATATTTTAACTGTTTAATATGAACTTTTTCATAATTAATTAGTTATTTTCCAATCTTAATAATAATAATAATAAAAAAATAACACCACATTAGATTTGATTTTCTTACTTATTGTTATTTCACAATTATATAAAAGATAATAATTATTATTATTATTTTTTTATATTATAAAATAGTATTTTCATTTTAATTATTATTGTTTGAGATGTTTATATTTATTTTAATCAACAATTTCTAACATAATAATTAGTATTCTTATTCTTATTATTATTATTACTCTTATTTTAAATTTTAATAATATCTATCAATTTTTTGTTCATATTAAAAATATCTCATTAAAAAAAAAAAAAAAAAAAAAAAAAAAAAAAGCCGTGACATATACACAAAATAATTAATGTATTATGATTTATAAAATTACAATAAAGTTTATATATATTATTGATTGTTAAAAAAAAAATTGTTTTATATATGTAATATAAAAACAATTATTAACTGTATTATTGTTTATTTATTATTTAAAATAAAAGAAATCTTTCATAATCCTTCATTATTCTGTCTATTTTACATTAATATTATCTAATTATTATTATGGTTAACAATAAAAAAATTTATAAATTTTCTTTTCGAAAGTTAAAAATGTATGATATATCATTTAATCATTGTTAAAATTAACAAAAGATCAAATATATTAAAATCATCATTATTATAATAATAGAAAAAAAAAGGAAATATTAAAAAAAAAATCATTGGACTTATTTATTTATTATTATTATTATTCCATTATAATATAATATCTATTATCAATTAATGTTTTGTTTAATTACTATTTATGTTTAATAAATATAAAGGAATTAATAATACATTCATAAGTAAATAAATGAATAACAAATAATAACAAATAAATAATAAATATAATAAATAAATAATAAATAAATAATAAATAAATAATAAATAAATAATAAATAAATAATAAATAAATAAATAAATTAAATAAATAAATAATATTTTCATTTTTAATATTATTTTGTCAATAAACCATTAATTTTTTTTTTATTATTATTTAATATTTATTGTTAATTGTGAATGTTATTTTTTACAAAATTTTTTTTGTATATTAAATTTCTGGTACCATAAGAACAAAAACATCCCCATCTAATTTATTTTAATGTTAAATGAGACCACCCTCTTTTTTTTTTTTTTTTTTAAAAAAAAAAGTGTCATAATAAAATTTTACTTTCAATAAATAAATAGCTTATAAATATTACTAATATGTATAAACAGATAAAAAATAATAATAGAATATAAAATATTATTTTAAGCTTTGAGCATTTTTCATACCTGAGAAGTGACATTTTCTTTTTATTCATCTTAAAAAAAAATAATAATAATAATAAATAATAATAAATAATAATAAATAATAATAAATAATAATAAATAATAATAAATAATAATAAATAATAATAAATAATAATAAATAATAATAATTATATATAAATATTATATATATTGTTGACATGTTGACTGTTTAAATTTTAATAATTCTATATCTTTATTTTTATTTATTTATTTATATAGTTAAGTAGAATATAATATATCATTCTATATATTTTATGTATATAATGGATTATATTTGAATTTATTTCAAAAAAAAATAAAATTTTCTATCAATTTAATAATTATTCTTTGATATATAGTTAAAATAGATATAAGTATTACATTAATAATATATAGTAATCATTGATTTATTTAAAGTCAATTTACTATAAAAAACAATTCATATTCTATATTTATTTATATTATTATATATAGTAAGGAACATAATACCATTTTTTATGTATTTATTATATTTTATTATATATATTAATTATATATAAAATATATAAATAATATTATTCTATTCTAAATATATTAAATATTAAGAATTAAAATTTATTATATATATTATATTTAAATAGAAAGTTTAAATAATATTTATATCACAATATATTATAATCTATATATTAAAATTAATTGCATTTATTATAGGATAATTGATTCAAAAATATATAATATATACTAAATAATATATAATAAATAATAAATAATATATAATAAATAGTAAATAATTAAATAATAAATAAATAATTGAATATTAATAAATAATTGAATATTAAATAAAATAAATAATAAATAATAAATAATAAATAAATATATATAAAATAAATTTTCTTTTTTTTTCAAAATAAATAAAATAAAATAAAAAAAAATAAACATGATAAGTTCAAATATATTAGAATATAAAGTTTTTTATATCAATAAATATAAAAGCTATTTATATAAATTAATTAAAAATAATTAAAAATAAAAATAATTTTTTTTTTTTTATTTAAATAATTTTTTTTCTCTCTCTTAAATTTTATTTTTAAAATTATTTAATTTTAATAAGTAAAAAAAAAGTAAAAAAAAAAAAAAAAAATAATAACAAGGTTATATATATATATAAAAAGTTTAAGATAATATAAAATATTATAAAATAAAAATAGTGATAATAATTAGAAGTAATTTTTAATATTATCAATTTTTTTTCTAATATTGAACAAATCCAGATAAATAAAATAAATAAAATATCTAAATTATATATAACTTAAAATAATTATATAAATTAACTATTTGATATAATATATTCAATTCTTATTTTAAGAAAATTATATAGAATTAATAAATAAATAAAACTTACAAAGTTGGATAAATATTTGTGAAATAGTCATTATATTATTAATTGAAAGAAAAATATATCAATAAATTTTTTTAAAAAAAAGATAATTTTTTTTTCTTGAAATGAATATTACACCAATATAAAGTCTTACAAAATGAATAATATTAATTACTATTTTTAATAATTGGTAAATACTTATTTTATAATATTATATATATGTATATAACAAAAAATTAAGTAAAAGCATATATATATATTATTATTTTATTTATTTTTTTTTCATTCATTATATATAAAACTAGTATATATACTAACAAATATTAAATTGTTTTATATATTTAATAATTTATATTTTGTGTTGCTTATCTATTATAAAACATATCTATCTATATAAATATATGTATATTGATATTTGTTCATTTCTTGTCTCGAAAATATTTACTAATAGTGTAAAAATAAAAAAAAAAAAAAAAAATAAAAAATAAAATAAAATAAAATAAAAAAAAAAAAATACCAAAAGCAACAAAACCTTATAAAAAAAGTATTAACAATTAGACATAATTATTATTTTTAAAAAAAAAAAAAAAAAAAAAAAAAAAAAAAAAAAAAAAAAGAAAAAAGTGGAATAATAAGAAAAAGTGTTATAAGAAAAAAGTATACATATATAAAAAAAATATATTTTATATTCAATTTTTCTTTATTATTTTTTTTTTTTTTTTTGTTTTTTAAGAACAAAATAATTCAAGAAAAATAAAGAAAAAATAATAAAAATAATAATAATTAACATTGACATACATATCATAATTAACAAAAAACTTTAAAAAAAAAAAAAAAAAAAAAAAAAAAAACTATCTTTAAAATACTATTTAGTATTTAAGTATATCATTATAGAATATTTCTTTTTCTTTTCTTTTATTTTTTATATTTTTTTTAAAAAAAAAAATATACATATATTTAAGAAAAGAAGAAACAATAATAAATAAAAACCCTCTATTATTTAGAAACAATTTTTTTTAAATAATTTCAGCATTTTTATTTATTTTAAAATTTAAAAGTTAAATTCTATTC
>JACVTC010000009.1:2245000-2267500 GCA_016946835.1 Neocallimastix lanati (nom. inval.) | reverse complement strand
CTAATATTATTAAAAATTATTCATACAACCTAATAGCTGATGCTCCAGGAACAACTCGTCTAAGTAATGAAATTAAACTTAAAGTAACTAGTGAGAGTCAAGAGGGAATGACATCATCTAACGACGACAATATAAAAGAAGAAGTGGTAGATTCAAATTTAACTGATTCAGATTCTATGAATTATATGGAATTAAAAAAAAGTAATAATCCTCCTATTTCATTGTCCACTTATAATATAAAATCGGAATTCAAAGAATCTGATTCTAATAACGGTTTTAATTTAAATGATACCATATCGGGGACAAAATCTTTGGAAGATATTAAAGCTATTCAAGAAAATGGGGATACCACTTCAGAAAACGATGCTGATCTAAGTAAACCTAAACATCCTTCTGTTGCTCCTATTAATATTAATAATAAGAATAACAATAAAAATAAAAATATAATGAATAATACAGCTGCTTATTGTGGTTTACCCTCACCGACATATAATGATATCTTTTCCGTAAATCCTCTCAATTCCAAATGTAAAAGTAATTTAGAAAATGTTCGTACTCATTCAGAGGACTCATTTTATTGTGTAAATACCTGTCCATTAGTATCCACATCCCTTAATCGTCTTAACTATCTACCTATAAAAAATGATGATTTATATGAATATTTAGTAAGAGATGATGATAATATTACACCAACTATCGCAAATGAAATAGCTCAAACTCCAACTACTGCTACCATAAATTCCCATGCTCATTTAGTTGAACCTTCTACTGTTACGATGGATACAAATTCATTAATAACAAAAGAATCCATATCTGTTTCTAGTTTTACTACTGCTAATGCTGCTCCGTCTACTATTAATGATGAATCTGTAGAAATACCATCCTCATCTCCAGAATTTCCCAATAAAACTTATGATAAAAATTTCCATTATCCATCAAATATTTTAAATTTAGCACAAAAAAATAGAGAAAATAGTATCGTTTCTTTTTTATCTCCATTATCTACCCCTACTCAACCTATATTTAGTGTACCTCCTCCACCTGAATCTCCACCTAATAATCAAACTATTGTTTAAATAAATAAATAAATAAAAAAAAAAAAAAAAAAAAAAAAAAAATTGATATATATAAATATTAATAATATATATATATATAATATATATAACATAAATAAAAAAAATATATATATATATATATATATATATAATAATAATAATTTTTATATGTATATATATATATAAAATTCAAATATACTTTTACTGCTAATGATGATAATACAATATACTAAATATATATATATAATTTATTTATTAACTCATAATTACTACTATTTCATTTCTTAACTGCCTTTTTTTTTTTTTTTTTTTTATAAATTTTTAATTTCGCTATATAATTATATATATATATTCATTTAAAAAAAAAAAAAAAAAAAAAAAAAAAAAAAAAAAAAAAAAAAAAAAAAAAAAAAAAAAAAAAAAACCTTCTTAATAAAAAATATCTATATATACTTTATATCTTCTCTGTTTTCTTTTATATTAAAAAAAATTTAAATCTGTTATATAAATAAATATTAATGTAAAAAAAAAAAAAGTTATCAATGCTTTAAATATATAAATTAAGAGATATTTTAATATTAATTAGATATATATAAAATATATAAAAATCAATATTTTCTTTATTTATATATATATACTTATTATTTTTGATATAGATTTGAATGATAACTTTTATCCACATGGAGTTATCATCGATGATTGGGATGAGTTCGAGGCCATTTCATCCTCGAAATTCATAACGTAGTTTTATTAAATATTAATGTAAAAATATTTTCATGTATTTTATTTTAATGTATTTTATTTTAATGTAATTTTTCTTTTCTTTTAATTAATATTATTAAATAAAGTCTATTCTTAATCTAAAAAAAAAAAATGATTTGTAATTTTTTTTTTTTTTTCTATTTTTTTTTTTTTATTTAATTTTATTTGTATTTTGTTTGTATTTTGTTTGTATTTTACTTTTTTTTCATTCCAAATAGGGACATACTCAATCTTTCCTTACTTCATAATAAGTTGGAAATTTCACCTACTAGAGGCCCCAATAATGTGGACTGTTTTTCCAGGTCCATGGAGGGTTAATGGAAAAGGAAGATTAGAGCGTTTAATCCTCTTTATTCCTATATGACTCTATTTCTTATTTTGAAGATTATATCAATCATTATATATACTTGTTCCTTCTTGGTGGGACTTTAGTTTTAAATGAGCTACATTTCGATAGTGGGGAACAGAGACAATTAAATGAACTACTTTTCAAAGGTTCATCCGAGTCACCTGTTCCAAAAATTGTGGGCTTGACCGAATTCTTAACAAGGGCAATACCTATCATAAATAGTTCGTTTGAGCTTTTATTTGATAGATATTCCAAATTACCAAACTTAACCACCAAGAACGTCGACGTTGTACTGATAAGGCATAATGATAATACAGGATCTTCATCTATTTCTACGAAGAGTGAATTTCGCCCTAGTAGTTCAATAAATAATGAATCCAGGGAGGAGAGTTTAGTGGACACCACACTATCTATTTTAAAGATGTTACTTCTTGGTTTTATTTCTTTTTTATTTGTTAGAAAGGGAAAAATTCCCACATAGTATATCTTGCCGAAATACATAGAATTTTTGAGCTTTTTTATTTTTTATTTTTTAAATTTTCTTTTTATTTTTAATTTCAAATGTACTTTTCACCTACATGTATTTTTTTATAATAAAATTTATTAAAGTTATGGAACTGTATTCTCTTCCCTGTTTAAAAAAAAAAAAAAAATTGATGAAAAAGGAATAGCCTATATCAGGTGTACTAATTACAGCTTTCTGTGATTCTGATGATAATCAATGGTTATCCTTTCTAAAGTGGCTTCAAGTACGAAGAGAGAAAACTGGAAGACTGGAAGACTGTAGAAAGAGAACCTGATGTTTTTATATTGTTTTTAAACTAGATATGTAGTAACATTGGAGTTGTATAATTAATAATATCAAGTAGTTTCTACATATTATTATTGTAATGAATCTATTGTATTTTTTTAACTTTAGCGTTACTTTGTATATGTATTTTTCTATAGTATTATTTATACTTTCATGTAGCTATTGTAAAATGGAAATGTAGGAGATTGATTCACTCCAAAGCTTGTGTTTATGACATTATTAAACGGATGGGAATCTTTTTTATAGTCTTTCTTTACTAATATTTTTTTCTTTTTTAAATATACTTTTAGAACAGAAAATTTTTAACTTCTTAAAGAGCTTTATTATTTGAAAGAATTACAATCAGTCAAAAGATAAAAAAAAAAAAAACGATTATTCATTTTAACATAATAAAAGTAGTTTTGTTTCAATAAATTTCTAACCCTTTTGTAAATTTATAAATATTATAACAGCAATACCGGATAAAATCAATTATTTACAAAATCAAAAAAACTATAAAATCATCAAGAACAACTATATAATTCAAGCTTTCATATATTCAACAACACTAATATTTTTTTATATACTATTTAAAGGGAATTTACTTTCTCTTTTATTTTTATCTTTATTTTAATATATATATTAAAAAAAAAAAAAAAAAAAAAAAAATATCTATTTTTTATTATTATTATTATTTTTTTTTATTTTATACTTCTTTTATTTCATTTTTTTAGGCTTTCTTGAAATGGATAATTCTTCTTCAAATTAAGTAACTATACCTGTTTTGCGGCGAGGCCTTAGAAGATACGATATTCTGAATAAAGATTTCATTCTTATCTTTATTCATAATCTTCAATCATGGTCTGTTAGTAAACTTTGGGAATTTCTTAGTAAACGTATTTCCAATTGCTATGAAATAGTTCATGGAATTACAAAAAAAAAACACACACACCTAATATGGAAGATTACTTCATTTTAAGGATAAACTATGATAAATCCACTTATTATCTAAATATTTTATTTCTTCTTACTAGATTCCTTCCTATATATAAAATTAATTGGATCAAAACTAACGAAATTCGAACTTTCAGTTATAATAAGAAATTCAACAATAAATTTTCTTCTTTTGAAACTAAATCAATGGTAAAAGATTTTCTTTATAGTAGCATTTACTCACCGTCTACTCAATTCTTCAGTTGGAACATTAATGGATGGAATGATGCAAAACGTGATGGTATTAGATACTTTAATGAAATTTTTAAACCTATCTGTATTTGCTTGCAAGAGGTCGGTAATTGCCAATACCTTAATGTACATTCAAATAATTAACCATTTCTTTGTCACTATAATACAATTTTACGAAAAGCTGATCCTACGTTTTATTTTGGGATGTATTCCATTCCCAAAGAATCTACTTATATATATTTAGGTATCTCTTTCAGTAACGATATTTCATTCAAATCTATTATTGCCTTTATAGAGTCTAAAGCTCAGAAATCATTATAATCATTCCCCAGTTTCTTAACCAATATGCTGATTCCTTTACCTTTTAAAAGATATATTCAATCATATATTATTAGATATTATTATCAAAGCTTCATATTTTTCTCTACTTTTAGGTTTAAACATAACTAATACAAACAAATTTTAATCCCTTATTAATACTAGTTTATTATGGTTTATTGACCCTTCCTCAAGTATTACCGAAAATGATAAAGTTAAAAATAATGAAAAGAAATCTCATAATAATTATCATATTAAAAGGAACTGTTAGTACTTATGATGTATCACATGATCTGGTTTCAAATATGATTAATTATCATAGTTATAATATATTTTTGAACTAAAAAGACATCAATGTTACTCTTTATAATAAAAAAAAAATAAAAAAAAAAAAAAAAAGAGTCAAAACTGTACAAATAGAGTAAATGAAGGATCTTTTCTTACTTAGATCTTAATAATTTTTATCAAACACATAAATAAATCAAAATTGCTTTTTATACATTCAATGAATTGATAAAAATTGAAACCTTTGATTATAATTAAAATTCTTTTGTTTCAAGTAAAAGTTTAATAGATATCATATTATTTATTTTGCAAATATAAAATTTCTTTGGTAATAATAAATTCCAAGGGATTTTATTACACCATGATTGGTTTAATGGTACTTATTATATTTCTTTATACTTGATTCATAATTATTTTAAATTTATCTTAAGTGATCTTTTACTCATTAATTACAAAAATATTAATTATTTAAAATAAATAAAGATTACAAAATATATATATATTTTTTTAAATAATAAATTTATTATTTTAATATTATATATATGATGATGTATTAAACCATCATCATTATTTGTTTTTACAAAAAAATAAAAAGTAAAGGAAACCTGTAATATAAATGTATTTTCATAATTTATATGAATTTTTTTTTTTTTTTCACTTCAATTTTTAATTATGTAATCCTTTGTTCATTATTTAAAATTACTTAGTTATATATATATTATTTTAATAATAAATATTTATGATCATTATAATTTTTTATAAAAAATAATCATGATAATAATAATTTTTAATAATATAAAAAATAAATATAGTAGAAAAATATATATATATAATAATAATAATTATAGTAAGAAAAAAATATAATAATAATAACAATATATATTTTATAATTTTTATTATTTTATAAGTATTATTTATTGTATTTCTTAATCTTTCTTTAATACTTTATTATATTTAACTTTCAAAAAGTTAAATAATTTATCTTTTAAAATAATAAATAATATATAATAATGTAAATTTTATCATATTGTTATTCTTATTAATTGTATTGTAATGGTGGGAGTTGGTATCTTTTTAATAATAATAATAATAATTGTTAACTTATGTGAATCATTTGTATATATATTTATATATTACATGTCATATTTATATATTAATATTCCATTCCTAAGGATCTTTTTGTACATATTCTTAATTTAGCTTATGATAAATATTTAGAAATTTATAATGATGATACCGATCCCAATGATTTTAATCATTATTCCACAGACTATCCATATTACAATTACCCTACGATGAAACCACAGATTATTTATGGAATGATGAACCTATTTAAGAACAAATTACTACCTCTAAGAAACTAACCACATCTTCAATAACTACATCAACCATGAAAACTTCCACAACTAAGTAAATAATAACAACTAAATTCACATATGAAACAGATTTTGATGATTCTTCAGATACTAAAATTAACAATGATCAACTCTATGATAATAATAAAAAAAAAATAACGATGAAAAACAAAATAACTATAAAAGGTTTTGGTTATTAATTGGTTTAGGTACCGTATGGAGCGTTATTGAATATATATTTTGTTGTCGTTATTGTCATTTAAAACTTTTTAACAATCAACAACAATCAATAATTAACAATATTTTTCATTTTACAATATTTTAATCATTAATATCATTTTGCAATTACATTACAATATTTATTCATCAACAAACTTATATATATTCAACAATATATCAACTTTTAAAAATAAGCATTAAAATGCTAAATAAATGAGAAAACAATATTATGATAGATGAATATTTATTATATCAACTTTACATTTAAGAATAATTATTTAGAAATTATTATTTATATTAAAAATAAACGTAATTTAAAATCTTAACTATTTTGAAATTTATTATTATCATAAGATTTAAATAAAAGCGTAATTCTGTTTATTTACTTTTATTCGTGGCATAAATTGACAATAATCTTAAATTTTAAATATTGTCGAGAAATAAATATGTTTATCAATAATATAAAAGAGAGGAAGAGAAAAGATTTATAATTTTTGAAAGTTTTAAATATACAATAATTATATTACTATTTAAGTTAACATTATTTATATATGAGATAATTCAAATACTCTCTATAGTGAAATACTTGAAATTAACTCATTTTTGTTCCATTATCCTACCTCTTTAATACATCAGAATAATTTTTTTCATATACATACATTAATTCAAAACATTCTTCTATAATGGTTATTGCTCAACCATAAAACACCTATTTGAAGTATACAAATTTAAACGCTTATTTCTTATTCAAAGCTTATATTTATTTTAAATATTTATTCGAATATATTTATTTATAGTTGCTGCTCAACTCCAAAGCTGATATTCGAATAGAGGAAGTCATTTATGATAGAAATGCTTAGGGTGAAATAAGCATATTCTACAATATTATATTACTAATTGAATACCTAGAGTGAAATTGGTTATATTCAATTATATTTTATATCATGGTATAACTTTGCGTGAAATGAGTTTTTACCAAAGATACTACTAAATTTTAAGCGATGATGTAATATCTTCATATACACATACGGAATCCATCCACAATGGTATAATTCTTTATTTGAAAAAGGCTCCATTGTTATAATGATGATTTTAATTCATCATAAATATTTATTTTATTCAAACATTCTTCTAAGAAATGCTATGACTCCGACTAATATTACAAGCGGTGATAGACTCTTCATTTTAACATATACATTTACAATGTATAATAGCCGACCTATTGGTAAGAATTCCAATTAAATGAGCTTTTTGTTTATGATAATCTTTAAACTTAATTAATATTATACTTCAACTTAATTCTTGAATTGTGTATGAATTATTTTCATTACATTCTTTACATTTAGTTTTATCTTCATTTTCAAATCTAAATACTTATCTTTATATATTTAGATTTGAGGGGGGTACTAGATTAATAGATAATAATAGAATAAGGAATTTAACCATTTATAGATACTAATTAGAACGAAAATCTAAATATTTAAACATATTATAACATTTGGATTTTAGGGAGGGAATATAGTATAATTACAAGAAGTAGGTATGAAAATACAAAAATAAATGTTAATTTAAAACAAATTTAACAAAATTAATTATTTTGAAAAATTAATTACATTGAAATGAAAGAAAATTAGTATAGAGAAAAATAACAAATATGAAATCAGAAAATTTTCTAAAGAAATATAAAATAATTTAATAATTCAATATTATGATTTTAAATGTAAAATAACATAATTAAATATTAAATTAATTCAATTTTAATACCCAAAACAAAAATTTACTTAAAACACCTAATTTACATTATAGTTAACGTTTATCTACAAAACGATATTTTAATAGTTAATGCTAATCTATAAAGCAATATTTAATAGTTATCGCTAAAACTACAAAGCGAAATATATATAAAAATTAGCGCTAATTTACAAGCGAATTATTTATTTTAGATGGTGTAATATCACCCTTCAAGAGAAAGGTTTCCATCATATATAAATGGTATATTTAAACGATATAATTATTTTATATTATTGATGACATATATTCATCTAATATTTATTAAAGGTGTAATAATACTAAATACTTAGTCTAAATACTTAGTTTAGGGGGGAAATCATTAAATTAATTATATTTAAAAAAATTATTTTAAATATTAATAATTAATATTATATTAGTAAATTATTTTATTTCATGTAAAATTGAAAATAACTTCATATCATGTAAAAATTGAGAATATATTTTAAATTCATGTAAAATTAAAAATTAATTTAGAATAGCTAAAATTTATAGTTTATAGATATTAGGAAAATTTAGTATTAGAAAAATCAACATAATTCACAATTACTCTTGCAAACCAAATTATATTATTTGAAATAATTAGGTTTTGAGGGGGAATGTTATATATATATATATTTATATATTACATGTCATGTTACACTAAAGTGTCATATGTTCTAAGCCACATTTATATGTCTATAAATATCATATAAAGTAAATTTATTGTACATAAGTTCTTTGTGCCTTAAGTGCCTCATTATCTATCTTAAAATAATAATTAATAAAGTTGATATATGTAAACCTAAAATAAACAAACCTAATAATAATAATAATAATAATAATAATAATAATAATAAATAAATAAATATATAATAAATAATTAATAATTAAAAATAATAAATAATGAATAATAAATTGTAAAACTAATAAATAATAAATAATAAACAATAGTAATAATTATAATATCATAGTATTAATAATTATTGATTGAATAAGTGAATTATATAAAATATGCGTAAAATACATTAGAACGTAAAGTAATAAATTATGTGTAAGCCATAGTGTAATAGAATAAAAACATTTAATTTAGTATAATTAAGTGTTTGTAACTCTACTATAAAATGTATAAATAAAAGTTGACATAAATTATAAAATATTAATGACAATGAATAAATAAAAATATGAATAATATATTATATAATAAATAATTAATAATTATAGTAATATTAATTTTTAATATAGTTATAAAGTAATAATTAATAATAAATATCAATAAAAAAAAATAAATAAGAATTTTTTAAGAATAATAGTAATGATAAATATTATAATATATAATATATATATTATATCACAGTCATTAAGTATTAATAATCATAAACTTTATTAAATAATGTTAATAATAAATAATAAAATAATCCATTTAATTAATAAATTAAAAAGTATTTTCATATTTCAAATTAAAGCATTAGGATTAATAATTACTATTTATTACTATTTAATTTAATATATGAAAAAAAAAAAAAATTTTTTTAATATTTATTAAAGTTTATTATTAATAAAATTAAAGTCATGTTCAAAAAAGGGAAGAATAAAAAAAATCTATTATTATTATTATTATTATTATTATTATTATTATTATTATTATATTATTATTATTATTATTATTATTATTATTATTATTATTATCATTATTATTATTATCATTATTTTTTTTATAATATACATTAATAATATTTTTTCCTTTTTTTTTAAAAAAAAAAATTAAATTAGAATAAGAAGTTATTGGAAATAGTTAAATTAAGAAAAAAGCATTTATTATTAATAATTGTGAATATATAAAAAAATAATAGTATATACATTTATTTTATTTTTCTAAGGTAACTTAATAATATTTTAATAATTTATTTGTAATATGATAATTATATAAACTAATTTTATTATTATAATTATTATTATATACTATATTTTATATATACTATATTTTTTTTTTTTTTTTTTTTAATTTTTTGTTAAGACTTTTATTTTTTATATATAAGGAAATATATTTTAGTAAATAAAATAATCCTCGAAATTTTACTATCTTTTTAAAGTTTATCATCCAATTTATTTTTTTTTTATTGATAATAAAGATTAAAATTTTTAAAAATTTACAATTTTTTCATTAGAAAAAAGAAGAAAAAAAAGAAGCATTTAAATAATTCAAATTAATATATATATATAATAGGAAACAAAAGAAAAATAACAAAGAAACAATTCCTTCTGAATTTCAATAATTTTGATATAAAGTTTTTTATAGCAATGATTTAATTTTATTACTTATAAAAAGCATATTTTTTCTTTTCGAACAGACAAGCAAAACAAAACAAAGCAAGATATAAAAAAAGAAAAAGAAAAAAAGAAGAGAAAGAAAACAAAACAAAAAAGAAAGAAAGAAAGAAATATTCAAAAACAAGTATACCATATTACAAAAAAAAAAAAATTATTTTCTTTTTTTCTTTTCTTTTATATATATCTATCTTTGAAATTTATAATATTATCGAAGGTTAATTATTATTAATAATAATTTCTTATAATAAGTATCAGCTATGATTTAAATTTTCATTCTTATATACCTTATACTAACTTTAATTGGAGTACAAAATTTCAATTTTAAATTTCAATTATAAAATTAACTAAATATATATATATATAATTATGGTTAATTTCATTAAGAAAATAATCACTTTTAATAGTTACAACTTATAAATTAACAATATATATATATATAAAGGAAAAGAAAAAGAATTATAATATATAATATTAATTAATATTTATATTCAATTATATTTAAAAATAAAGTAAAAAAAAAAAAAAAAAAAAAAATAAAAAATTTATATATATATATATTCAATATGATAGACGATCCTAATAAAATATATTTTGTGGATGGTGTATCACGAATTATTTTTTCACCGTTCAATTCTGTCTTTTTCTTTTTTATGATAGTAATGATTGTTGTCCATAAAAACAATATTCATACTACCTCTATAAAAATATTAATCATTCATTTTGTATTGAGAGCAATCGGTGATTCAGTGGATAGAATAAGGAATTTAATACTTAACGATGATGACCGAATATTTGCTAACTCTGTCCTATGGCATCTTAAATTTTCTGCTTATGTTTTTTGGTATTGTGGAGAAATTATAGGAGATTTGTAAGTTTTTTTTTTTTTTTTTTTTTTTTTATATATATATATTAAATAGAATAAAATACTATATTAAAAAAAAAAATAATAAAATAAAATAAAATAAAATATTATATTAATATAAATAAATTTTATTTAATTATTATTATTATTATTATTATTATTATTATTATTTCTATTATTAATATTTTTATTTATTTTTATTATAAATTAATTTATCAAATTTAATATATAAATATTATATTCATTTCAAATAATCCAAAATTTTAAATTATTATATTTAAATTATTATATTATATATTATATATTTTTTCATATTTTTTTTTTCCTATGAATAATATTTCTCATTGTTATATATATATATATATATATATATATATATATATAAATTCTTACATATAAATACACTTTTTTTTTTTAAAAAAAAAATTATATATTATATATATATATATATACTATATATTTTAAATTTTCTTTATATTTCATATAATTAAAATCGAAAATATAATATACATAATATATATATTTATAAAATATAAATAAAGTTATTTACTCTCTAGAACATCACCGTTTATTGTATCACCGTTTAAAAATATTCGTTTAGTTCTCTCCTATGTTACTTATATATTATTAGCTCTCGGAAAAATATCTATGATTACATATCATTTCTTTTTTCCTTTTCAAAAAATAATAAGAAATGGTAGTGAATATTATAATAAGTATTGGAATGGCTATTGGTCATTTCAACTTTTCATTAGTTTTTTCTCCATGTGTTATGATATCATTATTTATTTTACCATGAAAGTCGATTTTTTTGATAAAGATATCTATAGTGACATTATGGAAAATAGGGCTTGGAAAAAATATAGAAAAATGTCAAGAATACGTGTAAGTTAAAAAAAAAAATTTTTTTTTATTATTATTTATAAATATATATTTGTTTTATAATTATATAAATAAATTCAAATGAAATATATATATATATATATATATATTTTACTTAAATAAATAAATTAATAATATATATATGTATATAAATGTATTACAATTACAAAGGTTAAATATGTTGCAATTATATCATCATTAACGTTCGTTTTAGTTTTATCATCAAAAATAAAATTTATGGAAAATCTTCTACCTACATCTTACCTAGAATACTATCGTTTTCAATTTGTAACTATGCCTTATATCATGATGTATATAGATCAAATATTAATTTCAGAAACAGATATGATTCCTATTAATGAAAGCATTGTACATATGAATATATATTCTCATCATTAAAAAGAAGGAGAAAGAAACTGTAAAAATTAAAATAATATTTTTCAGAAAAGAATAAAAAAAAAGAATATAATTAAAAAAATTCAGAAATAAAAATAAGGAAAACTTAAAAATAAAATAATGGACATAAAATGCTAAATGAATTACTAAAAAATAAATATATAAATATATAAATTAATAAAAAGAATTGCAAAAAAAAAAAAAAGAAAATGAAAAAAAGATGCTAAAAAAAAAAATAAAAAAAATGCAGTCTATTAAAAAACTGAAGATATCCCGTAGAATTTGGAAAAAAAAAAAAAAAAAAAAATAAAATAAAATAAAATAACATATTTACAGTGTATAAAAATGCTTAAGGTAGAAGATAGGTACATGACTTTTATTATTATTATTATTATAATAATAATAATAATAATAATAATAAGGATTTTCAGTATTCGAAATATTAAAAAAAAAAAAAAAAAGATTAAAACAAAACATAATACAGAATGCGAAATACTATTGAAAATGATGAAAACCTATGGAATCATAATCATAATCATAATAATTGATTTATTATATACAGAACACTTAAAAAAAAAAAAAAAAAAGGAATCAGATTAATAGAACTCGATTTACAAACATAGATGATATTAACTATTAAATAAAGTAAAAAATAAAAGTAAGTTCATAACTAATGAATAGAAGTTGAAATAATAGTATATATATTATTATATTATATATACAGCAAGCAATAACCAAAAAAAAAAAAAAAAAAAAAAGGAATCAGATTAACAGAACTCGATTTACAAACATAGATGATATAAACTATTAAATAAAGTAAAAAATAAAAGTAAGTTCATAACTAATGAATAGAAGTTGAAATAATAGTATATATATTATTATATTATATATACAGCAAGCAATAACCAAAAAAAAAAAAAAAAAAAAAAAAAAAAAAAAAAAAAAAAAAAAAAGATTGATGAATCAAAAATATCAGTTTGAATGATAACAATTTATGATAATTACAATAATAATTAAATATATTATTAATTTTTTAATTATTAAAGGAAAGTAAGAATAAATTAATATCTATATATATATATATATAGTAATAGTTAATAACAAAAAAAAAAAAAAAAAAAAAAAAAAAAAAAAAATTATAAAATACAAATATATAGAGTTGTATATTTAATATAATTGAAATATCAAATTTGAATATTAATTACAATAATCTTAAAAGATTAAAATTCTTTAAAAATTTTTAATTATTATCTTTATCTTTATATATATATATATAATTATTAATATTATTATTTATTTATATAATAATAATAATAATAATAATAATAATTTAAAGTGCAACGTTTATCTATATTTACATAAAAAAAAAAAAAAAAAAAAAAAAAAAAAGTTGGAAAAGGAAAACATACTAATACTATAATATACCACCTATTTTATAATTTAACTTTTTTTTTTTTTTTTTAATAAATTTTTACAAATTAATATTTTTTTTTAAAAGTTAAAATTTTAAATTTAATTAAATAATTAATAAACAAATGCAAAAAAAAATTAAATATACATAAAACAAATAATAAAAAATATATAAATATATGTATTATTATTTTTATTAAGACTTTATTCATTTAGTTTATTTTATTTTTATGCATACATTGCCCTTTATTCTATTTTAATGTTAGTGTAATTCTTTATTTTATTTTTATTAATATTTAATTCTTTATATTATTTATTATTCTAGTTTTATTAATACTTTATTATTTTTTATTTTTTTTTAATTTTTTAGAGTCATTATCATGCCCTCACATATTTCTAATATAATATATATATATTTTTTAGTTAAAAAAAAAAAAAAAGCGAAATAAAGAGAGAGAGGGGTGGATACATCAATTTTATATATTTATTATAACTTTAATTCTTGGGTGATATATATCACACACTATCTTTTAAGGAAATAATTCTATTATTTTTTTTTTTTTTTTTATGATGTAAAAAAAAAAATAATAATAATAAATAAAACAAATAAAAATAAAACAGGTTTATATTTAAAGAAAGTTTTTTTTTTTTTTTTTTCATTAGTATCATTCTTATTAACTTTTATGATTAGCAATTAAAACTAACATGATAAATCTTTTAAAGATTATTAAATGTGTACTATTTAATCAATTAAAATGTACTAAAAATAAAAATAATTATACTTCAAATATATATAATATATATTAAATAAATTAAATTAGTAGTTTGATTAACATTAAATATTAATTTTTTTTTTTTTTTTTTTTTAACATTAAATAAATTAAAACTTTAGTTTTATGATGAATTTTTATTTAATTTTTTTTAATTTTTCTGAAGAAGAGTTAAATTTAAATTTAATTTATAATCCATTTCTCATTTTTTAATTTTTTATTTTACTATAGAATGGTTTATTATAATTTAAATAATATTTAATAAAAAAATTAATAAAAAAATTAATAAAATAATTTAAAAAAAAAAAATTGATTAAAATGATTTATAAAATAAAATGATTAAAAAAAAAAGTTTATAATATAAATTAATTATTAAAAAAAAAATATATATATATATATATATATAATTTATAAAATAAAAATAATTAACAATATAATTAATAAAATAATAAAATAGTTTATAAAATTGAATATAATAAAATAAAAAATTATATAATTAAATAAAATGAAATAAAAAATATTAATTTTTAAATAAAAATAGAATAAAATAATAAAAATTAATAAATATAAAAAATAGATATTGAAAAAAATTTGCATATATAATGGAAGTTATATATATACTTTACTCTATCATAATTTATAGTTTAATATATCAAATTTCAAATAAATAAAATTATAATAATCTCTAAACATTATTGAGATATTGAAATATTGAAAGATAAAAAGATATTATGAATAAAAATTAAATTTTTTAGATGTTTTTTTTTTTTTTTTATTTAATAATTATAAAATATTATTATTAAAATCATTATTATATCGATTATTACTATTTTAATTTCTATTCTTTTTTATTAATACTTTTTTTTTTTAATTTTTATTTTATTTTATTTTTATTTTATTTTTTTATATTTTTATATTATTTATTATTTATTATTTATTATTTTTATATTTAAAAAAATCTATATTTTATAAAATGATATATATTATTTAAAAAAAATATGTATATATGTCTATAAATATATTACATTTAAAATAATTAAACGTACTTGTAGTGGCTAATTAATATATAATATCTATATCTATTATATCACCTTATGGACAAATTATATATATTTGTGGCTTATATTAAAGTTTTAAACTCTCGGGAATCATAAATTAAATTTTATATTATTTTAGTAAATTTTTATGAAAAGTTTTTCTTTTTTTTTTCCTTTATAAATTTGATTAATAAATAAAACAACATTAAGAATAATGACAATAAGCTAAATAGATGTATTTATTTATTAATTGAAATAAATAATTTTGTTTATTTGTTGTTCTCTTTTTTTTTTTTTTTTTTTTTTTTTTTTTAATATTATGCTTTTGGACTATTAAATAATAATATATATAAAAAAAATAACTTAATATTTTTTTTTTAACAAACAAAAAAAAAAAGAAAAATTAATAAATATAAATAAATAAATAAATAAATAAATAAATATATAAATATATAAATAAAAATAAATAGTTTAGATTATAATCAATTAAATTAAGAAAGTTTTATATTTTTATGTTTAAAATAACTTTATATAATAATATAATAAATATAACTTTCTATTATTATTTTTTATAGAAAAATAAATGTATATTTATAAATTACAAATAAATTAATATAAATAAATGATTAGATAAGTAAATAAATAAATAATTCTAATTAGAGTTTTTTTTTAAATAAATTAGGAATATATAATTTAAAGAAATTTAGAATTAAATTTAAATTTATATATTGGTTTTATATATTATATGAATATATATGATATATATGATACTAATTATAATATATGTTATTATATAAATATTAATTAGAATTATCTTTTTTTTTTAAACTTAACACTTTGATTTTTAACCATTTTTTAAATTATTATTGGCCATTTATATATAAATGAATATATTAAAAATATATCAACATGAAATATTTTAATTTGAAAAGCTACCCACTATTTTTATTAATTCTATTATTGAACTAATTTCATTATGTAAGATTATTTTTATTTGACACTTAACTGAAGAAAACTTTAATTTATTTATATATAAATAATGAATAATAAATAATAAATAATAAATAATAATAAATAATAAATAAATAATAAATAAATAATAAATAATAAATAAATAATAAATAATAAATAATAAATAATAAATAATAAATAATAAATAATAAATAATAAATAATAAATAATAAATAATAAATAATAAATAATAAATAATTAAATAATAAATAATTAAATAATAAATAATTGAATAATAAATAATAAATAATAAATAGTAAACAATAAATAATAAATAATAAATAATAAATAATAAATAATAAATAATAAATAATAAATAATAAATAATAAATAATAAATAATAAATAATAAATAATAAATAATAAATAATAAATAATAAATAATAAATAATAAATAATAAATAATAAATAATAAATAATAAATAATAAATAATAAATAATAAATATTAAATATTAAATATTAAATAATAAATAATAAATAATAAATAATAAATAATAAATAATAAATAATTAAATAATTAAAAAATAAATATATATATTATATATAAATATTAATTTCATTTTCCATTATATAATTAAATTTATATAATAAAGATAAAGAAAAATTATAAATAAAAAAAAAAATTAAATATAACAAATTTTATAAAAAACCTAAAATAATAAAAAAAATTAGAAAAAAAATTAAAATAGAAAAAGGAAACATTCTATTTATCAAAAGTATTTTTTTACTTAAAAAATAATAAACAAATTAATATTTTATTTAAAAGTTATAGGTATTGATTAAATAAAAAAAAAAAAAAAAAGAAATTATAATAAAAAATACCTTTAAAATAAAACAAAATAAAAAGAAAAGAATAAAGTATAACTTAAAATTAAATTAAATTAGAAGGTTTTCCAATTAATTAATATTAAAAAAGAAAGCAAACAAAAATAAAAGCAAATAAATCAGAAAAGAAATGCATTTATAATATAAAAAGAAAAGAAAAAAAGATTTTTTTTTTTTTTTATAATTATATTAATTAAATATAATAAAAAAAATAAGAATAAAGTAAATATTACACTCTATTTTTCTTTATAATTTTAATAATTTTATTATAAAAAATTTAAATTAATAATACATTTTGAAAAATTGATAAATATTAAAAATAAATATTGACAAATAAAAATAAAATAAAATAATAGTAAAAATAAATAAATATTTAAATTTGATTTCCTTATTATTATTATTTTATTACCTTTATAAAAATAGAAACAATAATTATATTATATATATATATATTTTTTTTTAGAAATACATACTCTATTTTTTTTTTTTTTTTTTTTAGAAATACATATTCTATTTTTTTTTCCCT
The DNA here is from genome assembly GCA_016946835.1 of Neocallimastix lanati (nom. inval.). Taxonomy (NCBI): domain Eukaryota; kingdom Fungi; phylum Neocallimastigomycota; class Neocallimastigomycetes; order Neocallimastigales; family Neocallimastigaceae; genus Neocallimastix; species Neocallimastix lanati (nom. inval.). Next base: position 2,249,365 of record JACVTC010000009.1, on the reverse strand, counting down.
AATATATAAATCAATTTAATACAAAATAAAATACATAAATAACTTTAATTTAATGTTTTTCTTTAAAAAAAAAAAAAAAAGAAAAAAGAAAAAATAAAATTATTAGAACATTCACTTACTAATCTTTATTTTATTATTAATATTATTATTGTTGTTGTTTCTCCCGATTAAATGTATATATATATATTTTTTTTTTTTTTTCAAATATAAAAATTAATCACTTTCAATTCAATATTAATTTAATATCATAAATTAACTACAAAAAGTAAAAATTTTACAATTTTCTTTAATCACGAATAAAATTAATTATAAAAGAAAGAAAAAAAAAATCAATTATTTTTTTTCATTCATATAATAGAGTAAAATATAGAGAATATATATATGATTTATTTTGACAAAATTTATTATCTATTTTTATATTTACTATTTTTATTTTTATTTGGTTAAAAAAATAAAAAAAAGAAAAAAAGAAAATAATAACAGTAAAGAGAGAAAGTAAAAAACAAAATATTTCAAATAAAAATTATCATTTTTATAATAATATTATTATTTACTATTTAATCCAAAAAAAAGGAATATTAATAAATCAAATATATTTAAATAGAAAAATAGAAAATCAAAATAATATAAACTAAACTAAAGTAATTTTAGAAATTAAAAAATATATATCGATATAATCAACAAACAACAAGGAAGACAAAATAAACAAATTTTTTTTTTTTTATTTTTTTTAAAAAAAAAAAAAAACAATAGAATAATAAATAAAATAAAATAAAATATATATAATAAAAAATGACTGAAAGTATACCGTTAGTACCGGTAATATCAGTTGCTTCAAATCCAACTTATGATCCTTTTCCAATAAAATCTAAAAATGATATATATAGTGTAGATCCAAAAAAAGATGGGAAGCTAATTAATGATGATAATAGAAAGAATAATGAAGACAATGTCGAAAATTCAACTAAAAAGAAAAAAGTATCACCATCTTTACATGCTTCACTAAGAACAATAGAACAAGTTGTAACTGAACAAAATACTGATTTGGAAAAGGGTTTAACTGTACAGGAAGCTGATTTTCGTTTAAAATTAAATGGTCCTAATCTTTTAGAACCTGAAGATGAAGAAACTTTAATTGGAAAATTTATTGAACAATTTAAAGATCCCCTAATTATGCTACTTCTAGGTTCAGCAACAATATCTATTTTAATGGGTCAATTTAGTGATGCACTCAGTATTTTATTGGTAAAAATATAAAATAAAATTAAAATAAAAATATTAAATATATTTAAAAAAAGTTTTTTTTTTTAAGTTTAAATTAAAATTAATTGATTATAAAAAAATATATTTTAAATAGAAATAGTAAACACATTTAATAAGAATAAAATATTAAAATTAATTATGTTTCAAATATTAAAATCTTGAATATTATTATTATTATTATATAATTAAAAATAAAATAGGCTATTTTAATTGTATTAACTGGTATGTAGAGATATATATGATTCGTAATATGATAATAATTTTTTTTTATGAAGTATAAATATGTTTAAATAGTCACATAATAGGCAATACAATATCAAATTTTATATAATCAGAAAACTGGAAAATGTTATCAATTTTCTATATATTAACTTATTTATTTTATAATATATATAATGCTTTTTATTATTATTATTATTATTATTATTATTATTGCTCAAATTGGATAATTAGTTGCCTTTGTTCAAGAATATCGTTCAGAAAAATCATTGGAAGCTTTAAATCAGCTAGTACCAAACTATTGTCATGTTATACGGTATATTTTTAATTGATATTTTTCTCTCTATAAATAAAAAAATAAAAATGAAATATTGAATTTTCACATTTAATTAAAAATAAAATAAAATTTAAACAAAATTAGAAAACATATATATTTTATTTATTTATTTATTTATTTTTATTAATTATAAATATAATTATTTTTAATAATATTATTTAATTTTTTTTATATAATAAAAATAAATCGAAATAATAAAAAATAAAAAAATAAAGTCATGGTCAATTATCTTCAATGTTAGGTAATGATTTAGTACCTGGTGATATAGTTCGTTTTTCAATTGGTGATCGAATTCCAGCAGATGTTCGAATTACTACCGTAAGTCAATAAAATCATTATTATTATAATTTATATTTTAAAAATTGTTATTATTATTATTATTATTTATTATAATAATTACTACAAACATATTAAATATGTAATATAATATAATTAATATATAATTTAATCATTAGGCTGTTGATTTAGAAATTGATGAATCCAGTTTAACTGGTGAAACAAAACCATGTTTAAAGAATACTGAAGCTATTTCAAGAGACACTCCAGAAATTAATTTGGCTGAAAGAAAAAATATTGCATTTATGGGTACTCTTGTTAGAAATGGTAAATTGTTTAATTACAATATTTATTAGAATTTATTATACATATATATATATTTTTTTAGTAAAAAATTTTTTTAAAATATTATTAATTTATTAATAATTTAAATATTGATAAATAATAAGGCTATGGTATTGGTATTGTTATTGGTACAGGTAAGAACACTGAATTTGGTAATATTTTCACCATGGTTAATGAAGTGGAATCCAGAAAGACCCCACTTCAAGAAAAAATGGATGAATTAGGTAAACAACTTTCAGCCTTTTCTATCGGTATTATTTTAGTTATTATCCTTATTGGTATAATTCAAGGAAAAAATTGGTTAGAAATGTTTAATGTTGGTGGTAAGTAATGAAATGGATATATATATATATTTTGTATTTTTTTTTTTTTTTTTTATTTATTTATCAATAATTTATCAATATATAGATATTACTCTCATTTTAATAAGATTCATCAATTTTTTCATTATATATATTTAAAGTAATAATAATTTTTAATACGTATATATGAACTAAATTTTATTATTATTGTTTTATATATTTATTATATATTATATATATACATTTTTCAAAATATAGTTAGTTTAGCTGTTGCAGCTATTCCAGAAGGTCTACCAGTTTGTGTTACTGTTACCTTAGCTCTAGGTGTTTTAAAAATGGCTAAGAAGAATGCCATTGTTAAAAAGCTACCAGCTGTAGAATCATTAGGTTCTGTTAATGTTATTTGTGTTGATAAAACAGGTACATTAACCATGAATAAAATGACTGTCACAAAGGTTTATACTGCCGCACAAGATGAACTTATTGATATTGAAGGAAAATCTTATGAAAATTTACCACAAAGCATTTTCCATCCAGCTGTTAAGATATTAAGTAGAATTGGTAATTTATGTAATAATGCTCATATTTCAAATGGTGAACATTTAGGTCAACCAACTGAAGTAGCTTTACTAGAATTTGGTAATTTATTAAATATTAGAGATGAAAGACCTGTAAGTATTTTTTTTTTTCTTTTGTGTGTGTATTTATTAACTATTATTGTAGTTATTGTTATAGTATTTATTTTCTTTATTATGATTATTTATGTTTATTAGTATATTTATTATTATATTTGTTCTAATAATTTTAATAAATAAATAAATAATTTAATGTAATGTAATAAAATGTACAGGTGTATCCACGTATATCAGAAAATGCTTTCAATTTTGAAACAAAATGGATGTCAGTAACTTGTAAAACAGAAATGGATAAAGAAATTATTTTTGCAAAGGGTGCTAGTGAACCAATTATGAGTCGTTGTACTACCTTTTATGTTTCAGAAGATAATTTACAACCATTAACTGAAGATTATAAGAACAAAATTAATTCAATTGCTCAGCAAATTGCTTCTCAAGGATTACGTGTTCTTTTTATGGCTATGGGTTCATCCATTAATGAATTAACTTTAGTTGGTTTCATTGCAATGTATGACCCACCAAGAATTGGTGTTGGTAATGCTATTAATACAGTTATGGATAGTGGTGTTAAAATAGTTATGATTACTGGTGATTCAGGTAAAAAAAAAAAAAAAAAAAAAAAAAAAAAAAAAATATATATATATATAAAATAAAAAATAAAGATAGAAAAACTCGTAAACTTTTTATTTTATATTATGTTTTTTATTATTTTTATTAAAAATTAATAGTAATATATTGTTTAAAAATTTTTACATATATTATATTTATATTCTAATAATTATTTATATATTTTTTCTTTTAATTATATATCAATAGAGGGTACTGCAATTTCCATTGCTCAAAAACTTAATATCATGGATTCTGTAGGTACAGGTTACTATATGTCTGGTTCAGAAATAGATGGATTATCTGAAGATGAACTTCGTCGCGTAGTACCAACAATTTCAATTTTCTATCGAACTACTCCAAAACATAAGATGGCTATTGT
>JACVTC010000009.1:2162500-2240000 GCA_016946835.1 Neocallimastix lanati (nom. inval.) | reverse complement strand
TAAGAATATCAAATACAAATTTAATTATTTAAACCTATATCATATAATAATAAATATTTATTAAAAATTTATAAAGAATAATTAATTAATCCATCAATAAATTAAAAATTAAATATATATATATATATCTTTAATAATAAAATAAAAATATATATATATAAATACATAAAACGCGCACCAGAAAAAAGAAATCTTTTTTCATTTGTCTTTTTTCACTAATATTTAAATAGATTGTACATATATTATTGATGAAGAATAATAATAAAATTCAAAAATTATTAAAAATATAAAAAAAAAAAAAAAAAAAAAAAAAAAAAAAGGAAAAAAATTATTCTAATTGAATTAATCCGTAAAACATTAAAAAAAAAAAAAAAAAAAAAAAATTAATATAATATTAATTTATGTTAATATTTGTTATAAAATTTGAAATAAATAATAAGCTTCAAATGTATTATAAACTATTGTAATATTTTAATAAATAAGCCACAATATATTAATATAAAAGCATAAAAGCATTTATAAATACATTTTATGATAAAAGAGTCATCACTTCACTTTATTACTCTAAATTAAAGACTGAATATATCTATTTATTTTTATCATAAATATATTTATAAAGTTGCACATAATGTCAATTTAAGGAAAACTAAAACTGATATATAATTAGCAATTTATTTTAAAAGTTATTGATAAAACAACAAAGCAAATGTATATAATATAGTTTGTGATGTAAAAACACGCTTATATAATAGGTATTCACACAAATTGAGATTACAATATCACTCTTTAAGAGAGAGGTTTTTAATATAAAAATGGGATATAAACCATTTATTATAAGAAATGTTTTTATATATATCCAATATTAATGATGTAATAATATTAAATACTTAATTTTAGGTTGAAATTATTAGATTATAAATATATTAAAGAAATTATTTTAAATTTAAATTGAAATATAATATAAAAATCATTATATTTATGTAAAATTAAAAGTTAATTTAAAATATAAAATATTGAAACACTTTGAAATATAATTAATTTTAAGCCACAATACATTAATATAAGAGTATTCAATTTAGAATAATTAAATACTAGTTCTTTATCATAAAATATATTAATTAAATTAATTATAAATCCTATTCCTGACTTTTAACAATATTAAAATATTCTCATTATTTATTTATTTTTTTAATTTATTTTAAATATACAACAAGAAAATCTGAAATTTCAATATCAACTTAAATTTTTTATTATTTTATTGTCATATTTACTATTTATCAAATTAAAAAGACAATAAAAAAAAACTTATATATTATATTATAAAATAGATACAAATATAATAATATGAAGAAATTAAATTTTAATGTAAAGTTTAACATTTATAATATTATTAACATCAATAATTAATGTATTTTACACCAAAAAAGAAAAAAAAAAATTAATTAATAATTAATTATTTATGTATTAAAAACATTTCTATCTATATTATTAATATTATTATTAATTAATAATATTGAATGTATTATAAATTTTTTTTTTTTTTAAAACTTTTAATATACAAATATTTCAGTGGATCAAATCATTTATTGATAGAAAAAAAGAATATTTCAAATTAAAAATATTTATATATATATATATAAAGATATAAAAATTATAAATTTTTAATTTTGATTTCTTTTTACCTTTCAATTATTTATTTATTAAACTCTTAAACTTCGGACAACTTCAAGAAACAAAAAAAAAAAAAAATATATATATATATATATATATATACATATTTGAATATAATTTTATTTATTTAATTATATCAAAAATATTATTTATATATTTCAATACAATCATTATATATCTTTATATTTATTTTCTATTTTTTAATAAGAAATATAATAATTATTGAAAAGAAGATTAATAATTAATTTAAATTTAATTAATAAAAAAAAATTGATTTTTTCATTTTATTATAATTTTTTTTTTTTTATTTTTTTATTAGTTTTCAGTATTAAATTATTTAAAAATTAAATAAAAATAATAATAATAATAATAATAAAAGAAATGTTATAATTTTTATTTTAATTTTTTTTTCTTCTTTTTTTCTTTTTTCTTATTATTCTATTTTCTTGAATATTAATAAAAATATTTTTATTTTAAAGTAAATAAACAAAAGTTTCTAATATTAGTTATTACATTTGTATTTTTAATATTATAAGTACTTGTATTACTCTGGTTTTACTATAAGAAAATAAAGAAGTAAGGAAATAAAAAAATTATTTTATGAATATTATTTCATATATATATTTTTATATTATTTGATAACAATGACAATGATATTGATATTTGATAAGTTAAAAAAAAAAAAAGAAAAAAAAGAAAAAAACTAGTATTAAAAAAATTCAAATATATTATTATTTAAAGTATACACTCTTAAAAATCGTTTTTTAAAATAATTTATTATATTATAATTTAATTTTCATTATGAACGTAGTTATAATGCAATAAAGCAAAAAAATTTTTTTATTGTTTTTTTATATTTTTAATATAAAAATATATATGAAAAATAAAAAAAAGTGATAATTGATATATAATAAATAAAATTATTAAAGTGTATAAAATATATCATATATTTTTTTTATTGACTAATCATTTTTAGATAGATATTTACATAAAATATAAAATTCACTCATTTTATTTTATTATTTTTCTTTTCAATTAAAATAAATTGTATATATAAATAAAATAATATAAAAAAAAAGGTACTTATATTATTATTTATTTTATTTATTTTATTTAATATTATATGTATATTTATCATTATTTTTTTTTATCATTATTTTTTTTTTTATTATTATTTTTTTATTTTAAAAAAATATATATATATAATATTTATTATTAATTAATAAATTTTATAAGGTATATAATTGGTATAATAAAAATTTTTCTTAAAATCAATTAAATTTATAAAAAAATTTGATCATATAATTAAATATATTAAGCAATATACATCAAGCATTATAACTCTTAAAAATTATTTTTTAAAAAAATTAGTTTTAATTCGCCCTAATTTAATTTATTTTAGTTTTGTTTTTAATAAAAAAAAAAAATATTTGCAAATCTAAAATTTAAATTAAATAATTTAAAGTAGATGTTTATCATTTTAAAAGATCTTTAATAATAAACATTTTTATTATATATTTATTATTTCATTTCATATTATTGTTATAGCTGTATTTAATTATACAATGGATAAAAATTTGAAATTTATATAAATAAAAATAAATAAAAACAAACATTAATTTTAAAAAAATATATATTATTTATTTAATTAATTTTATATAATAAAGTAATAATTATTCAAAAAAGGTAAATTAAAAATGACTACTGAAATCAAAAAAGAAGCCTTTAAGTTCTTTTCAGAAAGTTATACTAGTAAGTTTTTTTAAAGCAATTAAATTTTTAAAGATTAAAAAATAAAATATGAAAATAAATAAATATAAATGTATACAAAATCTTTCTTTTTAATAAATTTTATTATGAAATAATTAAAATTTCTTTTTACATATATATATAAAGACAAAGTATACAGACTTGCTTCAAAACTTAAAAAAAAACAAATTGAAAGACCCGTCAATCAAATTAAGGAAATATTAATTGAACAAGAGAAAGAAAGAAAATTGCATCCAGTTATTAAACACAGACCAGAAAATGATAGAATACGTCAATTAAGAGAAGAATTGTAATAAAAATTAAAAATTTCTTTTTATTTTCTCTTTAAGGACCAAAAATATTAATAAATTTACAAATTCATAAAAAAAATTATATCAAAAATTTCTTTTTTTATTAATTTTTTTTTTATAATTTTTTTTTTTTTCTGTATCATTAATGAATTTCTATTAATTCGAAATTTTTGTATCATAAAATTTATATATCAAATTTCTATATCTAATTTTAATAATAAAAATTTCAAATACTATTCTTAACAAAGAGCTAATATTCATACAGTTAGAAAAGAAAGAGTTTTTGATAGTGAACCAACAGAAGAAGAAAAATTAATTATTCAAAAGCGTGTTCAACTTCAACAACTTCAAGTAAATATATATACATGCATACTTTTTTTTTTGAAATGAAAAAAATTTTTTATGTATAGGATAAAGAATATAATTAATTTTATGATATGATAACCTAACCATAATAAATTTTAATAATTTATTTATAAAATAATTTATATTTTTTTATTTTAAAAATTTAATTAAACAATCTATTCCACCAATTAGTTTCAAGAATATGAAAAAAAAGATTTTTACAGAAAATTAGATAAAATTGTTGGTTTATATAATTTCTTAAATGAAGAAGAAGTAAAGGCAGCTTTAGAAGATAGTAATAATGATGAAGTAATATTTTTAAATTAATTATTGATTATTTAAAATATGTTTTTCTATAATAATAATAATAATAATAATAAAAACTTTTTTTTAATAATAAGAAGTAATGTCATATTAAATTATATAAAAATTGATTTATTTAAACATTATTATTAGGAACAAGTCATTTTAAATTTAACTCAACAAGATTATATAGCAAAAATTAGAAAAGTGATCGCCTATAAAAACTGTAAAACAGAAATTGAAAGTGGTAATAGATTGGGAAAAAAAAATTTTTTTTTAATTAAATTGTTATTATTTATTTTTTATATATTATTTATTATGATTATTAATATTATTACTTTTTACCACTGTATATTTAATATTAATATTATAGTTGAAATGACTAATGAAGAAAAAGAAGCTTATGAAAAATTAGCTACTAAGAGAAGGAACTATATGAAAAAAATCACTTCACAAGATACTAAGACGTAAGGAACTATCTTTATACATAAAATATATATAAATAAATATATTAATATATATAATTTTATTTCTTTTTATATATATATACTAAACTTTTATTCTTAATGTTTTTTATTTTTATTTTATATTTTTAATGTTTTATAGACGTACTTACACTTACACAAGATTACGTTTAGATGATGCCTTAAAGCAATTAAAGTCTGATGATCCATTAAAGGCCTTTGAAGGTTGGAGTGAAGCTCGTATTAAAGCTTATAAAATGATTGGTATTAATCCAAATACTTATTATTATAGATTTAATGCTCCAGGTGAAAAACAAAGAAATGGTGCTTGGAATCCTGTAAGTTCCTTTTTTTTTTTCTTCGTATTTTTTTTTTTTTTTTTTTTTTTTTTTTTTTTTTAATTATTGTTGTTATTGTCATTTATATTTATTCAACTATTAATTAAATTTCTATTTACATAATTATTCTTTTTTTTTTTTTTTTTTTCTTCTTTTATTAAATACAATAAAAAAAATTATATATATATATATTTACATATTTATTTATTTATTTACATATATATTTAACACTTTTTACAGGAGGAAAGAAAATTATTCATGGAGAGATTAGCTGAAGTTGGTGCTGATGGTCAGTGGGGTATTTTCTCAATGACTATTCCAGGTCGTGTCGGTTACCAAGTAAGTTTTTTTTTTTTTTTTTTCTAAGGAAAAGAATAATATTAAAACTTTTAAATACATAAATTATTGTATAAAAAATAATTTATTATAAAATTAGCGAATAATATTTTAATATTTTAATTTTTTTTTTTTTTTTTATCTTTAATATAAAGTGTTCCAATTTCTATAGACATCTCTTAAAGAGTAAACAAATTATTGATCCAAACTATATTATTGATGGTAAAACAATGCATTATCTATTTGGTAAAAAGGATGGTCAAGTTGGTACAATTAGAAGACATAACCGTCATCCTCATAAAAAGAAGGTTATTAATCTTGAAGAAGCTTTAAGTAATTCATCTTCTAGTAGTAGTACTCGTACCAGTACTCGTGCTAGTACGCGTACCACTCGTAAACGTAAGAGCAAGTATACCTATAATGATAGTGATTCTGATGATGATTATCTATACCCACATGATAATGATAAATCTGGTACATATCATAATTGGTGTACAACTAAACGTACTAGAGCTAAGTATGAACAACAACCAAGAACTCCAGAAGAAAACCCATTACCAGGTTTTACAGATCCTATTACTTTAGAAGAAGTTATAAAACCAGCCATATCACCTTATGGACATGTTATGGGGTAAATTTTTTTTTTTTTTAAAAAAAATAAAAATAAATAAATTTAATTAAAAATAATAAAAATAATAATAATAATAATAATATTATTATTATTATTATTATCAATATTTATTAATATTATATAAATATGTATATATATGTATATATTTTAATAATCTATATATAGTTATGATAGCTGGGTTAGATGTTTAAATAATCCAGATTGTAAAAATAAATGTCCAATTACAAAGAAACCTTTAACCAAGAGAGAACTTGTTATACTAACATTTGAAAATATTGATCAATATAGAGATAAGATTATTAATAAATAAAAATCTTTTTTTTTTTTTTTTTTTTTTTATCTCTTTATAAATATATTTTTTTCTTCTTTCTTTTCTTTTATATATATATATATATAATATTTTCATTTAAATAATAAATAATAGTCTTAAGTGTGTATATAAATTTTTTTAAGTAGTTTTTTTTATTTTATTTTATTATATTTTTATCAATTCTTTACTCAATTATACTACTTTACTATTTGTTTTGTTTTATTTTATTTTATTTATTTTAAAAAAAAATTTTTTTTAAAGTCAATTATAAATGTTTTTCTTCCTATTTTATTTATATAAACTAAAAAAAAAAAAATAATAATAATAATAAAGAAAAGAAAAAGAAAACAAAGAAAAAGAAAAAAAAAAAAAAAAAAAAAAAAGAAAAGGAAAGGAAAGAAAAAAAAAAAAAAAAAAAAAAAAAAAAAAAAAAAGAAAAGAAAAAAAGAAAAAGTCTTTTTTTTTTTTTTTTTTTTTTTTTTTTTTTTTAATTTTATTTTTAAATCTATAATCTTTTATATTTTATCATATTTGTTTAGAAAATATAAGAAATAATAATTATTAATACATAGTCATCATGTAAAATCATATGTATGTATGTAGTATTTAACAAAAAAAAAAAAAAAAAAAAAATTTATAATTAATCCCATATTTTTATTTTTATTTTTATTTTATTTTTATTATCATCATTTGTACTCTTTCTTCAATAATAATTCTATTAATTTACATTGTATAATCCTATATCAATAATTATTAATAATAAATAATAATATTAAATAATAAAATAAATAAATTAAATAAATAACTATAAAAAAAAAAATTTTTTTTTTTAAATTTATATTTATATATATAAATATATATATATATATATATATATATTTTTTTAATTATATTAAATTCTTATTGATGTCCTCTCACTAATAACCTTTACATTAAATATATTTTAATCTATCCGTTTTTCGTTTTTTTTTTTTTTTTTTTTTTTTTTTTTTTTTTTTTATGTCATCAGTTTTAACTATAATTGGAGTTATGGATTTAAATCTTGTAATTCTTAATGTTTAGTCTCTATGATATTACTCGTGAATTGAGAATTCCTCCTCTTTCAGCTATCTTTGCCTGTAAAGAATTGGAAAATTTTCAGAAATAAATCTTTACCTTTTCTAGATGATCTCTTTTTTGAAGTTTGCAATGATAATTGAACAAAAATCCTTGACTTGAATAAAAGGATTATGATAATAATAATTTATTACTTTATAATTGAGTGCTCTTCCAGGTGGGCGTTCAATATATGAAAAAATAATTGTTGAATCGTATAATAGACTATGTGAATCATTACATAAAAATTGTAACGAATTTAGGAAAAAAAAAAAAAAAAAAAGAATATTTATATTGGATTAAAAATTGGATGTTTGTTAATTCTTAAAAAAAGATAGTAGGAAAGCATGGAAATGAGTAAAAAAGAATGAAAAAAAAAAAAAAAATAAAAAAATAAAAAAAAAATAAAAATGAATTTAGTATCTTCTACAGGTGAAAAATTAAAAGCTTGGCATTCTCATTATAAATTTCTAGAATCAGATTCTTCAGGTCATGGTCTTTCTAAAGACTTTTAGAAAGATTCTGATTGCACTTAGGAATTTTTTGGAAATCCAAGGCAACAACAATGAGAAAATTAATCAAGATATAAGCGATAAAAGAAATTAGCAAAGCGATATTATCTATCCCTAACTTTAAAGTTTGTGGTCCTGATGGGATTCCAATGGAATTCTTCAATGCTTTGATTCCTGGTAAAGATGATACACAAGAATCTAGTGAAAATAATAGTAATATTTCAACTTGTTTTAAATGTCTTAAATCCTTAAATTAATCGTATTAGGAATGGTGATTTTCCAAAACCATAGAACAACACATCGATAGTAGTTTCTATTCATAAAAAAAGGCACGATACATCAGATTGTAATAATTATTGTGACAACTTTCTTATCAATAATGGATTAAAAATTGTGGAAAAAATCATCTCTAGTAGAATCTTTAAATATGGAATTGATAAAGGATTTATTAGACTAGAACAATTTGGATTTCGTAACCGAGAAGAATGCATAAAACTATACACTTCACTAAAAATTATACGTCAGAGACGAAAATATAAAAATAAAAATAGTTACCTTGTTTTTTTTTTCGGACCTTAAGAAAGCGTGTAACTCAGTTCCTATATATAATTTATTAATGAAAAAATTAAATATTAAATGATTTCCAACATCCAATCTATACAATATTGGGTGAAAATGGTTTATTATTATCACCATCATCATCTTCTTCTTTTATTAGTTTTGATGCTTTATTTTTTATAATTTTATAAAGTTTGAATTTTTCAAATATATTGTTTAAAATATCTCTTTTCGATTTAAAGTAAAGTATCCTTCTTTTAGTTTTTCAATCTTGATACCAATGATAAAATCAGTTTCACTGACGTCTGTAATAGTATATATATTTTAAATCCAATTTACTGTTCTTTCCATCGTTTCATCTATACCTGTAATGAGAATGCCATCTACATATATTACCTATTGTATGAATAATATTTTTATCGTTATCAAATTTAAAAACAAATATACATGGTGTAATTATTTAATCTTTCAAATGACAGTTTCTTTAAAGTGTTGCTTTTGTTTTCATTCCACTCTCTCGAAGCCTGTTTAAAACCATAAAGTATCTTCTTAACTTTCCAGTATCCCTTCCTGTACATTGTAATAATTTTCATGAATTACTAAGTCTGTTCCGATTTCAAGTGTTTTTATTATCATTATTAGTGTTTTTATTTTTTATTTTTCAGAAACGTCTTTACTATATCTCTTGTGTGGTTCATATAGGTACGGAAAATAATTAAATTCATCTTTTTCTCGTTCCTTTATCTATTTAATTTTTGGAGTATAATATGTAGTGATCCAACCTACCAAGAAGATTTCTGCTATTTAATAATTTTAAGTCTATTAAAAATTTCATTTTGCTTAATTAAAGATGTAATAGTAGATGATACACTGACCTCCTCTTCGGTTATACTTGTTTGTTCAGTGTTCATTATTAAAAGATTTGAGACACTTATAATCTTTCAATTTATAAAAATAATTTATTATTCAAAATAAATAAATAATACTAGGCATAATAATATTTTTATTAATATTATTAAAAGTAAATAAATAGACTACACTTTATTTATTATCTTATTTATTAAAAAATATTATTGTTAATTAAATTAAGTCTAATTTCTTAAAAAAATAAATAAAAATATTTGTACTTTTAAAATACAAATACATTATTATTGTATTATTGAGTAACTTTATTATTTAAATGTAAATATGACTAAATATATATTTTTTGGTGTTAATCAATTGGAAAAACAATAAAACTATGAAATATATTATATAATATTTATTTATATATTGATATTTAATTATGTTAATTTAATAAAAATTAATTAATATTTAATAAATTATAAACAAAAAAAAAAAAAAAAAAAAAAGAAAAAAAAAATTCAGTATTATTGATGAAATTTAAATTTTTCTTTTTTTAAATTTTTTAAATTTTTTGAAATTATCGACTAAATTGAAAAATAGATTAAATAAATAAATAAAATATAAATAAACAAATAAATAAATAATAACAAAATGAAATTATATCATTTCATCCAAATAAAAAAAAAAACGAATGAAGTAATAATTTTTAGAAATATTAATAGGTAAAGATACTCTTTTTTTTTTTTTTTTTTTTTTTTTTTTTTTTTCTGAAACTCCTATAAATAATTATTTATAATTTTTATTAATATTTTTTTTATTATTAATATTTTTTTTAATTTTTTTATTAATTTTTTAATTAGTTTTAAATTTTTATAAGAGTGACGTATTTTATCTTGGACTTACAGGATCATGTTTATAGTATTTATTTTTAATGTTAATTTTTTTTTTTTTTTAGGTTATAAATATTTACTTCTATTACCAATTTTTTTTTTTTATTTCTATTATATATTATTTAATTGAATAAATTTTTTTTACATGAACAGAACCACCAATAATAAAAAAATTTTAACCACATGATTAACCAACCTACTTTTAATTTATTTTTATTTATTTTTTATTTTTTTTTAAAGTTAAATTATTAAATAATTTTAATTTTAAGTTTTAATCACTAAAAAAAAAAAAAAAAAAAAAAAAAAAAAAAACCGTTTATTGCTAATTATATTTTCATTAGCCGTAATTTTAATATTCAACTTAATTATTAGTTTATTTCATATTTTATTATCTAAATAATTATTATTTTTATTTCTTTATATAGAAAATATTGTTACTTTATTTCTATATATCTATTTATTTACCAGCGGTTCTTAAAAAGATTATTTATTAAAATAAGTTAATATAATTAAGTTATTACAATTTAATTATTTAATTATTATTAATGATTATAATCAATATCTCTTATTATATCTTTGTATTTATTTCATTACTATCAAAAATTAACGGTAATATACATATAATTTATTTTTGTACTTTTTAAAAAAAAAAAGGAATAATATACTCATAATCTACAAATCATTGGTAACGATTTTAGAGAGTAAGATCCATTTTTATATAATTTATAAATATCATTGATAATGTATCGATAAATTTAAATCTTTAATTTTTACATTTTAAAACCTTTTTTTTTTTTTTTTTTTTTTCAAAAATAAGATAAATTAAGTAAAATTAAATAGAATAAATATTATAATAATAAATAAAATGAAAAAATACAATAAAAAAATATAAAAAAAATATAAATTATAATTTTATTTCAATTATATAAGATTTATTATGGTTGTTAATATCATCTCATAATCCGCAACTATGGCAAACTTTAAATTTTATTTATTTATTTATTTATTAATTATATGTATATTTTTTTTTTAAAAAAAAAAAAAAAAAAAAAAAAAAAAAAAAAAAAAAAAAAAAAAAACTGCAGAATCAATAAAAAAATAAATATTATTTGTCCATTAGAACATAATAATATTTAGAGAAGAAATGTGAAATAAAAAATGTAATATTCAAAATAAAAGTGCATAAATAAATTCAGAAAAAAAGTTAATATGCAACGAACTTTGCCTCTAGATTGTAAGATTTCTGTTTTAAGGGAATTCTTATTCTGGATTAAGGTTTGAATTAACTATTTGAAAGAAATTATGGTCTTCTCCTTCAGAGGCATTGGCCCTGCAACACTGTAAATGCAGTATTGATGCTCCTCATGATTTATTTTAATCATAATTAATATATAAAACTTTAAATATATATATTTTAATATAAATTCATACTTTTTAAATAAATATATAAATATAAATATATATATATAAATAAATATAAATATATTTAATATATAAATAAATATATATAATATATATAAATAAATTTAAATATATATATTTAAATTAATATATAAATAAATATATAAATAAAACGGTAGTACAAAAGTAATTTATATAAATATAACAAAAGTTAAGTATAAGTAAAAACTTTAAAAATTAATATTAATACATATTAATCCACATATATTAAATTTCTAGTTACTATTAACATTATTTTAAATATATGTGGATTAATATATTATTCAAATTTTTTAATATAATATTAATATTTATATGAAAAATATTGGGTTAAAAGAAATTTAAAGAGTTATTATAATTATTAGTATTATTAATATTAGTTATTATAAATAATTTAATTATAATAAAATTAGTAACTTTATTATAATTCTTGTCTCTAATATTTATTATTTTTTTTTTACTGTTATTTTGTATTTTTATTAATATTATTTACAAATTATTTTAATGCTATTGTTATCGTTTTAACTATCATTTAATATAAAAAATATCATTTAATAAAAAAAATTTCATAATAATTAATTCCAATATAATCATTTCAGAATATAACGAACAGATTTTATTATTTTATGATAAATAATTCTTATGATAATAATTTACATTAAATTAATTCTATAATATTAAATTTCAAAGCCTAATAATTTAGTTTTGAGATGAAACTCATACTATTTAAAAATTAATTTACCGACATTTTTTATTTGGTTACCATAAATATTCATAATGTATATCGGGAAAAGTTAACATTCTAATAAAATATAATATTTTTTGCTTTAATTATTAATTATAATTTTATGAATTTTTTAATTACATATTATTTATTATTAGTAGTATTACTTGTTATTATTATTATTATTGTTTTAAACCCAAAAAAATTTAATATATACTTAAAAATTTATTAATAAAAAGGTCTTCATATGTTATTATAATTTTTTTTATAAAGTCTAAATTCATAAAATTATGTATTAGTAGTTTTTGTTACATTTTATTTCTAAAATAAGAAAAAAAGAAGAAAGAAAAGGGGAAAATTTTTTTTAATAAATAAAAATTTCAATCAGAGAAAGAGGTTATATTCGATGAAAAATGTCTTGTTTATATTATTTTTTATAATAAATAAAACATATTTCGTGAGTTTTATTTTTTTTTTTATTTTATTTTATTTTATTAAATTTTATTTTATTATATTTTATTTAATCTGTACTTTACATTTATATTTCAACTATTTATTTTATTTTATTTCAGTTTTTTTTTTTTTTTTTTTTTTTTTTTAATTTTTTTTAATTTTTAATTTTTCATATGTATTTTAAATATATTAAAAAAAAAATTTTTTTTTTTATTTAACGGTCAGTGTAGTTGATTAAAATTTAATTATTTTGGATGAAACTTAGAATAAAATAAATAAAATAAAATATTAAATATAATGTATATTAAATATATTTATTGCTATTAATTAATTAACTATAGATTTAATTATATTTAATTATATTTTGGTATATTATACTTAAATAGATTTAATTAGTTTTATCTTATTTTATTATATATACATATTTTATTTTATTTATTTTCATAATAATAATAAAAAAAAGAAAAATCTTTTTTTTTTTTTATATTATTGTTTTATTTTTTTTTATTTTTATTATTATTATTTTATGTATATTTAATACTACTATCTTGATATGAATTATTTTTGATTTTTATTGATGTTAATTAGAATATTAAATGTTATTTTTTTTATAAACTATGATTAATAATATTCTATTTTATTATATAAAATTCATTTAATCAATAATATTAGTTAATAGTAAATTATTAACTACTAGTATTATTGATAAAGAATAATTATAAATAATTATATTTATATACATATATATATATAACTGGTTACAAATAAAAAAAAAAATTATTGAATTAAAAAAAAAAAAAAAAAAAAAAAATTGAAAATTGACAATTGAATAAAAAATATTTAAAAATAAATTAATAATATATTACTAATAAAATATTATTTTATTGCATCAATATATTAATATAGAATTTAATATAATTTCAATTTAAATTTAGTTAAATTCTTAGCACATTTAAACCATATAGAACTCATAAAATTCATTTAAAAATATATTCATTTAAACCAATTTAAATTGAAAATACATTAATTTTTTATATTGAATTATTTGAATTGTCAATCATTATATATTATATATTATGGTTAATTTTATTATTACTATTATTATTTTCATTATTATTCTACTTTATTATTATAATATATTATTATTATTAACTATTATTATAATTATTAACTATTATTATTATTATTATTAACTATTATTATTATTATTATAATTATTAATTATTTATTATTATTTTTATTATTATTATTATTAACTATTATTATTATTATTATTAACTATTATTATTATTATTATAATTATTAATTATTTATTATTATTTTTATTATTAACCATTATTATTATTATTATTATTAATTATTTATTATTATTTTTATTATTATTATGATATTTTTTATTTTTATTATTTGAATAGATGGTTTTAACCGTTTATTTTTAATATGTATTTTAATATTAATTTTAATATTAATTAAAAAAATTTTTTTAATTATATATATATATATTTTAAAATAGAAAATATAATATTTATAATATATATATTTAATTATATATATTTCCTATAAAATTTTCTATGTTTTCTTATATTATATGGGTGTATGATTAACTGCCGTACCGGTATGGCAGTTAATCATACACCCATATTACTATATGGGGAAGACCAAAGTCTTCAGTCTATAAAAAAAAAAAAAAATTCTTATATTACATATATTCTCTATTTCTATATTTTCTATATTCTTTATAATAATTTATATTAATATTCAATAATTAGATTAACACTGTTTATTTTAAAATTTTAATTTGATTCTTAATCAATAAAAGATAAGTAAATTTTATTTATTATATAATTCAAATTCTAAGAATTTATTATATATAAAAAATATTAACAAATTAAAAAAAAGCAAAAAAAAAAAAAAAAAAAAAAGAACAATATATTATTATTATATAAATAATTTTTTTCAATTATTAGTTTTAATATTCATATTCATTAATTATATTGAAAAGATATGATCTTTATGGTTTAAATTTATATATATATTTTTTTATTTTTTATTTTTAATTTCTATATATAATAAAATATATATGAAAATTTCATATTTTTTTTCAAGTTTAATTATAAATGAAAAATTTTAAAATTATTTAAAAAAAAAAAAGATTTTTTATTAAATAAAAATTATTTATTCAATCTAATGTTTAATATTACAATATATTGTAATATATTTAGTAATATAGTAGTTTATTAAATAAACTTAAATTTAATATTAATATACTTTTATTATGATTTAAACTTTTCATTATTTTTTTCATTATTTTTTTTTTTTCATTTTATTTTTTTTTATAAAAATTTTAAATTTTATACTTTTTTTTTTCTTTATCTCAAAGTATTTTTATTTTGTTTTGTTTGAATAAAAAAACATAACTTTATTATTTTTATAAACCCTTTGTTTGTCGTTGTTTAACATTAAATAGAATTCAATATATCATTTTTTTTAAAGAAAAACAAAAAATTCATTATTAGATATAAAATTTTATTATTGATTTAAATATATGAAAGTATAAGCTTTTACATACATAGATAATTCGTATATATATTTATTTTATGAAAATATTAATATATATAAAGACGAAATTCCTTCTTATAGTATTATATAATACATAAAATATATAATCAAAAATATACTAAACAAGAAAAAAAAAGAAAAAAAAAAGAAACAATAATACTTTGAAATAAAAAATTTTTATCGTATATCGTAAAACTACTTTTTTATTATGTAAATTTTTTAATAATATATACTTTAATATTTTTAATATTTGATTATTGAAATATTGAAATTAGATTACTTTGTAGATTACTTTGTATATTTTGAAAAAAATATTAATGTGTAAATAAAAAATGAAAAAGTTTTATAAAAAAAAAAAAAAACTAAAGAAAAATAATAAAAATATGATATGTATTATCTATATATAATATATATGATATATATTTTCAAAATATACACAAAAATTAAAAATAAAATAATTCAACTCTCAGCTGTTAGAAAATAAATTCCAACAATTAATTATAGTTTCAATTCAGTATTGTACAAAATATATAATAAAAATATAAAAACAATAAATGCAATGATTAATTTCATTATAAATTTATACAATAATTAATAAAATTAATAAATTGTTAATATTTTTTACATAACAATAATAGAATACTTTGCATATAAAGTACAATTATATATAATATTAATTAAAAAATCATAAAAATATTTCTAATTTAAAATAAATTAATTTTTTATAAAAAAAAAATTTTTACATATTTTTAATTATAATTAAATATTATATATATATTTATTATTACATTAATTATTATTGTATTTTTGATTTTACTAATTAATATTTGTTTAATTTTATACATTTTACAATAAAATAAAAATAACAACAAAGTAGTATGTTGAAATGGGGAAAGTCTTCTATAAGTGGGTCAATTCAGAAACATAAACATAGTTTCTCGACCTCTGAGCTGGAATATAAGTTTGAAAGGCATAAATATAAAAAAATGGATAATAGTTTTGATCTAGATTCTAAATCTTATGAAAGAAATAATGATAGAATAATATATAATAAAAAATTTATACTAAATAATAATACTCAAAAAAGTAATAGTATTAAAAGTAATAGCAGTATAAAAAAAGAAAAATGGTTATCAAGTAATATTGACTCCAAATATAATAATTTCGAAAACATACAAAGTAACAAATACAATTCAAAGAATAGTATGGCTATTCCACAAGAATCTATTAAAGAAAAAGATATTATGGAATGGAAAAACTATATTAAATATGAAATGAAAAATATAGATTATATTAATTTAAATATTAATGAATTATCCAAAGAATTCATAAATAAAAATATCATTAAAAATACATCAAATACAACTGAAGAAAACTCTTCAAAAATCAAATCAACGAATACTTATAGGAATAAAGCTATCAGTGATAATAATGATGAAAATATTATCTTTGATGATTTTGTGAATAGTAATCCAAATCAATATTCAAATATGATGCCATCATATATTAATAACTTAAATAATAACAATAACTATAATGAATTAAAAAATTATAACTTTAGTAATAACAGTAATATTAACGGTATAGTTAATGATAAAAAATATAATCTAACAGATTATGATATACAAGCTATTGAATATAAATTAAAATATAATTCAAATTATGAAATTGAAAATATACCAGAAGAAATTATTATGGGGTTATTAAATTATCAATTAAATTCAAAAGAAACAGAAAATAATCAAGAGCCTCTCTCATTAAATAATACCATTTCAAACTCAAATTTTAGTTTAAATCCAAATGAATCAATAAATTCTAATTCAAATTCTAAATCAAATTCTATATATATCTCGTCATCCCCTTCAGTGATACCCACCACATATGTAACAAAATCATCAACAGTTAAAAATCAAAATAATAATAATAATAATAATAATAATAGTTTTAATGAATCATATTCTACACGAAAAGAGGATGATTCTTTTACTTCAGATTTTACAGCTAATATATCACAAACTATCTATACTGAAAAGCAAGAAAATAATTGGAATTCTTTATATGTCATACAGGAATTACCAAATTTATCGAAATTTTCAAACTATATTAATTCAGATAATTCAGATAATAATAATAATGACAATAATAGTTCAACTATGGAAAACCCAACTTCGAATAAAATTAATTCCTATGATTTTGATTATTCAATTAGTAGTGACTATCATCAATTTTACATTGAAAATCGTCCTCCTCATTGTGAAAAATCAAGCAAAGGATTAAAAAATGCAATAAAAAATTCTTATAAGCAACTTCGTAAATCATTAAAACTTAAATCAAGAAAATCATCCATAACTACTTCCGATACTGGAAATACAACTTTATATTCTATTGAAGAAAATAATAAAGATAACATTTACACAGATATTATCTCATTTAATGATGCTTTAAATTTACCTATAGAGAAAAACACTAAATAAATTTTGAAAATCATTGTTGATATACTAAATATATATATATATATTAAAATGTAAAATTTTATAGAACAAAAAAAAAAATATATATATATATATATATATATATATTTTGACTTTATATTAAATAATAAATGTGAAAATTTTATATAATATTATCCAAAAAAAAAAAAAAAAAAAAAATTAGAAATTATATTAAATTATAAATGTAAAAAAATTTTTGGTGGTACTAATTTATAAAAAAAAAAAAAAAAAAATAGAATATTGAAGATATAAACATTAATAAAAAAAATAGACATTAATATTTAATAACCATAATAAGTATTTATTTATAAATTATAAATTATGAACTTTTAGAAATAAATCATAATTAATTTTAATAATAAATATAATAGAAAATAATTAAAAACTATTTTACTATTTCTACTTGTACAAAAAAAATTTTTTTTTCCAAAAATATATATATATAATATAGTTAATATAATTTAATAATGAATTGTTTACTCATAACTTATTAATAATAGATCTTTTAAAAAAAAAAAAAATTCTCAATTTTTTTTTTTTCTTTCAAACTCTAAAATTCATCTTAGCTAATTTAAGTTGTTACTAATCAAAAATAAAAATAAATAAATAAATAAATACAATAAAATAAAATTTATATGTATATATATATATAAAAAAAAAAGTAAAAAACATATTTTAAATAAATATAAAATAGTAATCAATTATATTATTATTATTATTATTTTATTATTATGATGATGATGATGATGATTAGTATTATTATTGATATATATTGTTGTATATTTGGTTAATATAATTATAAATAAGTATTATGGATAACAAGGAGTGAAGTAGATATTGCATCCTTAAAATTTTGTATAGAACGTATATCATTTATATCATTGGGTGTTGAATATTTTTTATCTCTTAAAAACTTGTTTCATTTTAGTTTTTCATTTGAGGACCATCATTTTTATTGACAAGATTATTATGTAAAATATTTTTCTAAAAATTATTCTTTTTTTTTTTTTTTTCTTTTGCGTCATCCTAATTTTCAACATATGACCTTGTTAATATAATTTTTTTATGATTTTCCAAGAATTCATCTGGATTACTTCTCAAGACGAAATTAAACCATGGTTTTTCCAGTAATCATCTGTAAAGAATGTTATATAGATATTTTAATTTTTCTTTGATTGTAATACCTAATTCAATTTCTTCCATTTTGGTGAAGATTTCTTATGCTTGGTCTAACATTCTAATTACTTCATTTTTTATTCTTTGGCTTTAAACTTAAACATTTTATTCTGAGCTGAGTCTTTTAATCCAGCATTTGTTGTTATGAAGTCTCTATAGTTTTTATCCTGGTACTAGGAACTAACACACATAAAGTTTTTGGAACGACCTCTCGATTATCTCCTGAGTTTAAATGAGATGATTTTCATTATCCCAAGGTGTTGTTTCCTTATAAATAAAGTTAAGGTTCCCTCTCTCTAAGATAAGTATTCCTGTTGATTGACTATATATATAATGATTGCTAAAGTAGAGAGCACTTGACTATGAGAGGATAAGTGTAATTATTCCTTCCTCCATGATGTTTCAAGAGATCATTGAAAATAATCCCATAATTTAAAGTGCTTGCTTAAAGAGAGAGGTTCGTGTCAACATCGAAACAGTATGGCAACGAATCCAATTAGAATCTGATTCGTTTAAAGGGAGTATCCCCCTTTCTCGTTAATCTCAGCCTGAAAAAAAAAAAAAAAAAAAAAAAAAAAAAGTACATTCATAATAATTAATATAGAATGTACATCAAGAAAATACATTTATATAATTTTCACAAAATATTTTAAAGGATTTTTAACATAAATTAGTATGGACATAAATTTATACCGCATAAAGTAATTGTATCAACTAATTTATATAAAATATAAATATAAGTCTACTTTATTAAATTACATAATATATGAATATATAAGATATTATTAATAAATATAGAGTATAATTATTAAGCAGTTATCAATTATTACTATTATGACTATATATATTATATATTTACTTCAAACAAAAAAAAAATATATATATATATATATAACAAATTGATAGAGGGAAAAAAAATAAAAAAAAGTTGACTAAGGTGGGATTCGAACCCACGCCACAAGTGTGACCAGGGCCTAAACCTGACGCGTTAACCTCTCCGCCACTTAGCCAATTGTTAAAATTATTGATACGTGACCACTATAAAAATGGTATTTAGGTAGATTCTTTAGGTTAAAGAAATACTTAAATATTATTGGTCAATAATAATTTTAGAATAATATATATAATTTTAGAATAATAATTATTAAACGGAGAATTCTTTTATTTATAAGTATATACTTATGATAAATTAATTCACATAAATAGCTATTTTTATATTTTATTTTAGTATAGTTAAAAAGAGATATTATGTATATTTGAGATAATTAATTATAATATTTATGTAAGAGAGTAATAATAATAATTGATGTAATAATTAATAATTAATAATAAATAAAGAGTACATTAAAAAGATATATTTATTACTTTATTTTGTATTATTGTATGTGTTATTTCTATTTAATATTAGAATACATTATTTTGTCATAATTCCTTATTGTCATTGCCCATAAATAAATATTAATTTAGATACATAAATAAAATATCGTATCAAATTTGGTGGAGAATCCGGGCGTGACAATAGCAAAATAATATGAAAATAATATTAATAAAATAATACGTCTATATAATAAATATTTTTAGTATGTATATAAAAAGAATTTAATTAGTTTAAATTAGTTACTAATAATTATAATAGTAATAGTTATAATAATATTAAATTGAAATAGAAAATTATAATAAAAAAATATATAAGAATAAATAAAATTTTTTAAAGATGAATGTTTTTAAGATATTAAATACGTTACCATTATTAGAAAATTATAATAATGATATTAATGAATGGATAGAAGAATTAACTGAGTTATTTGAATTATGGAATA
Source organism: Neocallimastix lanati (nom. inval.) (assembly GCA_016946835.1). Taxonomy (NCBI): domain Eukaryota; kingdom Fungi; phylum Neocallimastigomycota; class Neocallimastigomycetes; order Neocallimastigales; family Neocallimastigaceae; genus Neocallimastix; species Neocallimastix lanati (nom. inval.). The sequence goes on along the minus strand of JACVTC010000009.1, from coordinate 2,218,977 downwards.
TAAAAGAACAAGAAAGAAGATTTATTTTATGTAAAGAATGTGTAAATAAAGAAATTAGGTATGTTCTTGATGAATTAAAGGAAAAAAATAATCAGGTTCCTAGCTTAAAAGAAATAAAAATAGCCTTAGAAGAATATCTAGAAATAACATCAAGCGTAAAATATTGGAACTTAATTAATTTAAAAATTAATTCAAATGAATCAATTAGTAATTTTAATTATAAATACTTAAGAAAATATAATGATATTGATAGTAATATAAAGAAATTAATTACTGTTAATAATTATGTTAATTCAATCAGGTCCAGAATATATCCTTGTTTAAGAATATTAGAAGAAGAAATCGAAGATATAAAAGAAGCTATCAAATATGCAGAAAAAGTTGAAAGAATTGAAAAGAAATTAAATTTAAATTTAAATAATATTTATAAGAATAATAATCAAAAATGGAATAATAATAATTGCAAAATGAATAAATTAAATAGCAATAAAAACAATAAGAATAATAAAATTATGTGCTTTAGATGCTATGAGTTAGGTCATAAAGCAATTAATTGTAGACACTCGTTTAAAGAATTAGCGGAATTAGAAAGAACTGGAATTTTGGAAATAAATAAAAGAAGAAATTTTATACCTGGAAACCATAATAATTATAATTATAAATTTAATTCATATGATAGAAATAAAAACTATATTAATTATTATCGTAGAAATTATAATTTAAATAGTAATATTGCTGAAAATCATCATAACATGATTAGTTTTGGTAAAAAGCATAATGGAAATAGAGAAATTTATAGAAATAATTATAATTTAAATAATAATTTTGGTAATAATAATTATAATAATTTAAATAATTATCTAAATAAAAGTAATTATGATTTAAATAAAAATTTTGGTACCAATAACAATAACAGTAGTTTAAATGAGAATATGAATACAAAAAAAAATAGAATATACAATAATCATGGTATAAATTATAATATGCAAGGAAATAAAGATGTAAATATTGGAAATGAAATTAATTTCAACAATAATTTAAATAATAATTGTGTAGAAAATACGTTTAATTCAAATATAGATAATACTCAAGATAATATAATTGGAAATAATATAAATAAAAACAATAATGGATATAGTAGAAACATAAATTCAGTAGGAAATAATAGTGGTTTTAATAATAACAATACTAATAACAATGATAATTATACAAATAACGAAAATAAAAATGTTAATAATATTAACGAAATGAATTATAATAAAAACAATAATAACAATAACAATAACAATAACAATAATAATAATAAAAATAATAATAATAGAAATAAAAAAAATAAATAAATAATTTAATTATGATGAAGTATTAATAAATAAATAATTATATATATAACAATAATTTAAATTAAATTAATTCGAAATTTCAAGATTTCGAATTTCAAAAAATATAATAATCATTAATTCAAAAATTTAATTTTTTTTAAAAAAAAAAAAAAAAAAAAAAAATTAATAAATCCAATAATAAATTTTAATAACAAAAAAAAAAAAAAAAAAAAAAAAAAAAAAAAAGAAAAAAAAAAAAAAATTTTATTATATGGTTATAGAGACTTCAGGGGACGAAGTCTAATTTAAGTGGGGGCGTCTTGATACGTGACCACTATAAAAATGGTATTTAGGTAGATTCTTTAGGTTAAAGAAATACTTAAATATTATTGGTCAATAATAATTTTAGAATAATATATATAATTTTAGAATAATAATTATTAAACGGAGAATTCTTTTATTTATAAGTATATACTTATGATAAATTAATTCACATAAATAGCTATTTTTATATTTTATTTTAGTATAGTTAAAAAGAGATATTATGTATATTTGAGATAATTAATTATAATATTTATGTAAGAGAGTAATAATAATAATTGATGTAATAATTAATAATTAATAATAAATAAAGAGTACATTAAAAAGATATATTTATTACTTTATTTTGTATTATTGTATGTGTTATTTCTATTTAATATTAGAATACATTATTTTGTCATAATTCCTTATTGTCATTGCCCATAAATAAATATTAATTTAGATACATAAATAAAATATCGTATCATTATTGGTAAAGAACGAACATATAATGGATTATTAATTAGAATTTCAACTTACTTTAGAATCCATTATATTATTCTTTACTTAATATTACTTTACTATATTTTCTATACTAAAATATTTTCTAAATATATTTATTTTTTTTATATTTTTATTAAAAGTTTCTAAAATATTATCAATAATTTTATATTTTTATTATTAATATCAATATCTATAATTTAACCTTAAATTTTATTATTTTATTAAAGTGTTTATTATCAATATTAATATTTTATTTTTATTTTCAAATATATTATTATATTATTATTATATTGTATCAATATTAAACTTGTATTCTTTTTAGTATTTTATTTTATTTTTAAATTGATTATTTTATATTTTTATTCCCCACAAATAAAATCAAATCTTAATTGATTAATAATAAATATTAAATATATTATAGTTTTTAAATTTATTTTATATAAAATATAAGAATATTATATTAACATTCTTGATTAAAATAACTTTATTTTTCTGTAAAATCTTTTTAAATTTTGCTTGTTACTTTTCGTATATATTAAATAATTTAGTTTTAGTATATGAAAAATAATATAAAATTATATAAACAAAATTTATTAAAATAAAAATACTTATGAATTAGTTAATTTAAATTAATATAAAATTTTAAGTAATTAGTAATAGTAAATATTTTTTTTTAAATATGATAATAAAATGTAGAAAGGCTTTACATATTTATTTTTTTTCAAAAAGTATAAATAAGTGAAGTTTTTCAATAATTAAAATGTAGACAGAAAAATATTAAAAATAAATAATTAAATAAAATTCTAATAAAACCCGAACCATAACATTATGATACGGTACCACCATAAACACCATAATTTAGTGAAACTTAGGTTAGGAATTATTTGATAAAATCTTATTGGTTAATAATAATTTAGTAATATTATATATAGTTAGTAAATAATAATAGTTTAAGAAAGGGTTCTTTTATTAATATTAATTTAGTTTATTAATAATTTAACCTATAAACATGTCTATTAGTATAGTTTAGTGTAGTTTTATATTTAGTTTACATTAACAATATGAGAGATTTTAGTAATTAATTATATTTTATTGAATGATTTAATTATATTTTAACTAATTAACAACTATTTATATTGATGATGTATTTTTATTGATGAATGATAATAAATAAATAAAATAAATAAACTAAATATTAAAGTGTGAATATTATTATTGTGTGTATTATTCTATATAATATTAGAATATATTATTTTGTCAATTATTCCCTACTGTTATCGTCCAAATAAAATAAAATAAATATTGATATTGATGTTTAATAAAAATATCGTATCAATTATGATACGGAACAATCTAATATTGCTTATATTATTGAATTTATTATTTTATATTTGTTTTTATTTTTTTTTTATATTATTTTTATTTTATATCTTTATTTTTATTTTAAATTTTTATTTGTATTTTTACTTTTACTTTATTTTTATTTTAATTTTTATTATATTATTTTTATCTTATATTTTATTTTTATTTTATATTTTTATTTTTATTTTTACTTTTACTTTTATTTTTACTTTAATTTTTATTATTTTTATATATTATTTTATTATTTTTTATATTTTATTTTAATTAATTAAAAATTTATTTGAACCAATTAAAAAACTTCATTAAATTCTATAAATAACTTGTAAAATCAAAAAATATTAAAAACTCTCTCTCAAATTTTATAAATTAAATTTTAGAATAAAATAAGGTAAAATAAATTAAGGGTGTTTTAATTTAGTGTTAAGCTGTGTTGTTAATATAATAGTTTTAAGTTTAAATAATAATTAAGTTAGTTAAGGGGTTTAAAATAAAATAAAAGAGAGCTTAGTTAATATTTAAAAACATTAGAATATTAATGTTGAGTTTAATTAGTTTAGATAATATTCGGAAATAAATAAATAAGTTTAATTAGAATTAATTAGAATATATTATTATTGAAAATAAATAAATGAAAAGTCCTGTACCATAAAAATTTTGGCGAGCTATGCAGGACAAGACAATAATAATATGAAAATAATTAATTCAATAATTTAGAATAGACTAATTTAAAAAAAAAAAAAAAAAAAAAAAAAAAAAAAAAAAAAAAAAAAAAAAAAAAAAAAATTAGTATAAATTAATAATAACAATAATATAAGAAATTTTATAAATTGAAAGAATAAAATATAGTTAAAGTAATAAATAATTGAATAATAATTAATTTAGTGTGTAGAATTTTTATAAATATATTTATATATAATAGTGATAGTAGTAATAGTGAGTTATAAAAATAATAATAATAATAATAATAATAATAATAATAAAAAAAAAAAAAAAAAAAAAAAAAAAAAAAAAAAAAAAGAGTGATCCATCCATCAACCTTTGGATTGAAATATTGTTATTGTTGTTCAACTGGTAATAGAAGTTTTCCTTCTTTTGTTATTTAAACAACAGTAATTTTAATTTCAGCATTATACAAGCTGCTAATTTCGGTCAGCGTGGGGGATTAGGGCTGTGTAAAGATCTTCGAGTCGTTTGCAAGTGCGAGGAGAAGTGACGGAATGAACACAGGGGACGAAACGTCACAGAAATTAGCGTATAATAATAAGATTACTGGTCGGGTTTTTATAACAAAATAACAGTTTAATTAGTTATATAAAATATTAAAATATTAACAATAGAAAGTAAGAGAATGAAGATTTTAGAAATCCAAAAATTATTACCAAGAGTAACTGAATCAACAGGAGAATTGGACTCTTGGTTTGAAGAATTTAATAGGTTGATGGCTCTAGCAGATATAGAATCTCCTAAGAGTATATTCATTTGGGCATTAGAATGTGTAAATGGAAGGCTAAGAGGTGTAGTACAAGAACTAGAAAAGGAAACTGAAGATGGTAAGATTTATCCATCCATAAAAGAGATAAAAGAAGCTTTGGAGGAAGCACTTAGGATCACACCACAAGAAAAATGTAAAATGCTACAAAAATTGAAGATTCAAAGGGGTGAAACAATAGCCGACTTCAACTGGAGATATAAGAAACTCTACGATAGCTTACCAAAATTTTACCAAACATTTGTTACTGTAGATGATTATATTGAATCAATTAAGTATAGACCTTACATTAGATCTCAAGTAATTACCCAACGATCGGAAGATTTAGAAGACGCGTTTGAAGAAGCTGAATTGGCCGAGAGAGCGGAACAAATAAAGACGTCAAATAAAGTTACGGTAATGACAACACTATTTCATGGCCAGTCCAATAATCAATCTGAAAGATATCAACATGAATACAATAATAATAGAAGGAGTAATAATTACTTTAATACTAGAAGGAATAATTATAATAATAACTATAATTATAATCAGAAGCAGAATCAAAGACGCACACTTCAAAATAATAATTATTTTAACCAAAGAAATGTAAATAATACTGAATTTGAAAATAAATCTCAAAATGAAACAAATCGCAATGAAAATATAGTTTGCTTCCGATGTGGAAAAATAGGTCACATCTTTAGAAGGTGTCCTTATACATTTAAGCAGTTAGCTGAAATAGAAGAGAGAGAAAATAAAGAAAAAGAAAATAATCATTTAAACTAATAAATGGGAGAAGGGAAACTCCCGTATATCAAACCACAACCTATCAGAACCCTACAGAGTCAAAAGAACCAATTTTAGCTGCGGTTATAAGAAGAAATAAAAATAATTCTGGTTCAAAACCTTATGAAAATAGAACTATAAGAACATTAAAAGAAAACCCAGTTAGTATACCAATCCCTAAAGGCCTTCAGTATGCTCAAGATAACATGGAAACTGAAAATAACAAAAATTCCAACACAGAAAAACTTGAAGAAGTAGATGTTTCAATAATTGCACAACCATCAATAAATAAAGAGAAAAGCATGTCAAAAATAGAAAGAACTAAAGAAATACAGACCGAAGCAGAAAAGAATAACAGCAATATCAATAAACCAAATAAGAATCAAAGTACATTACCAAGTGATACAATAAAAGAAAAAAGGAATAAGCAACTAGGTAATAACAATACTAAACATGTGTCTATGATGGAAGGAAGGAAAAGGTACAACATTACAAACGACCTAAACAAGCTATTGGCAAATATCTCAATATCCCAATTGATTGATGCGAGTCCTAAGCTAAGATCGGAACTCTCTAAGGCATTAAAATTGAAAGCCCCTGAGATGACTGAAGAAAACCCAGAAAAGGTGATGATGTCCGCATTAAGCAGAGAAGACGTTGCGACCGCAGAATGTATCGTAGAAAACACACCAGGAGTAGCGTTTCTAGATACTTGTGCTAGCATTAACTTAATTACAAGGAAATACTTTAACAAATTAAAGAATATAACTCCATCTGGATACACTGATGATAACATTATTCAAGTTTTCTCCAATAAGAATATCGTTATGGAAACTTGTTATTTGAGACTAAAATTTGGAAATATAGAAATACAAGATAGCTTTAGGATAATTGATCATGATAAAAATATCTTTGACGTACTAATCGGATATAGAACACTTAAAGAAAATCACCTTTTCATAAACCCAGTTGACAATTTCCTTTGTAGAATGAACAGAGATGAGACTTGGGAGAGAATAATACCTTTACACAAAAAGGATAAATGTATAAGCACTGAAGAATTGCCTACCAAACAAACAAATGAAGAAGAAGACAGATTGTTGTTACTTTGTTTTACAAAAAAGGTAAAAGAAAAAGAGGATATTGACGAGAAAAAGGAAATAATTGATAAGTTAATATTGGAAATTCCGTGAAAATATAAAAAACAAGTTAAAAAATTATTTAATAAATATTATCATATTTTAGCTACCAAAATTGAGGAATTACAGTCAACTAAATTATTACCACATACCATTCAATTGAAAGATGGTGCTAAACCAATCAAACAAAAATGCTATCGCTTATCAAAGGTACAAGCTGATGCACTTAAGGAAGAAATCACCAAGCTAATTAATAATAAACTTATAGAACCATCCAATTCACCATGGTCTTTCCCTGTAATACTAGTTCTTAAAAAAAATAATAAATGGCGAATGTGCATAGACTTTCGAAAATTGAATGATTTAACTATAAAAGATGCATACTCATTACCCTTAATAGATGAAATCCTTTTCTCCATAGGGAAGAAAGTCAAATATTTTACAACTATAGACTTGTTTTCAGGATTCCATCAAATTCCAATGTCAAAGAATGATATTCCTAAAACCAGTTTCACTACTATCTTTGGAAACTATCAATTTCGTGTCATGCCTTTCGGTCTCTGTAATGCACCAGCAACCTTCCAGAGGGAAATGAACAGGATCTTTTTCCCACTAATTGGAGTATGTATGTTCATCTACATCGACGACTTAGTTATTTTTTCCAATTCATTAGAAGAACATATTAAAGATATTATTAAAGTTTTTGAAATTATATCCGTAAATCGGTTAAAAGTAAATCTAGAAAAAAGCAATTTCTTTAAGAAAAAGGTAGAGCTTCTGGGACATACACTCTCAGTTGAAGGAATTTCACCGATAATGTCTAAAGTCAACGCCATTGCTAGTTGGTCTGCTCCTACAACAGTAAAGCAACTCCAGTCCTTCTTGGGCGCAGTTGGATACTATCGTAAATTTATTGCTAATTACTCAAGTATTGCTAAACCTCTCTATAAACTTTTAAAGAAAGAAACCCCATTTGTTTGGAACTCAGAACAAGAAGAAGGATTCGATAAGTTGAAAGATAGATTAATGAAAGCACCAATACTAACAATGCCAGATTTTGAAAAGCAATTTATTATACGTACGGATGCATCATATTCAGGAATAGGAGGTGTATTATTACAGAAAGATGAAAATAATAATGAAAAGCCAATACATTTTATTAGTCGAACTTTAAAACCAGGAGAACAAAACTACGGAATTACTGATCTTGAAGGTACTGCTGCTGCTTATTGTGTCAAAAAATTTAAATCATACTTTGCTGGAAATAAATTCGAAACTCTTCTCTACACGGATCACAAACCATTAGTAGGACTCTTTAAGAATAAAGAAACAAATAATGCAAGACAGACAAGATGGGTAATATTATTTTCAATGCTTAAAATAAAAGTATTATACGAACCCGGAAAAAAGAATGTCATAGCAGATGCACTGTCCAGAATGGAATCTAAAGACGAAATAGTTGCTCCTTTAATATTGGAAGATGGTAATAACCCCGTTAATAATTTTAAAAATAGCTTTGTAACAATTGACAATGTAGAATATTATGATGATAAAGATTCTAAAACCCTAAGAAAAGTTATAAAGGATAATGAAGAAAAGATAAATCTTGTTTTACAGGCCCATGGAATCGGGCATGAAGGAATATTCAAGACTTATAATCGGCTCAAACGCGACTACTACTGGAGAAACATGATAGTGGATGTTAAGTACTTAGTTAGAACATGTAAAAGATGCTAACTCTTTCGTCCACAAACAGGAAATTATCAAACTGAAAATTTATCTACTAAACCTGGTTTACCATTTACGAAGGTTGGATTAGACATTGTTGGACCTTTACCCAAAACACAGAAGGGATACCAATATATCTTTGTATTAGTAGATTATCTTACCAAGTGGGTCGAAGCCGAACCCAGTATTAATATCGAATCTGATGATGTCATACATTTTCTTACAAGAGTATTTTCTAGGCACGGTACACCAGAGATACTTGTCACTGACAACGGTCCGCAGTTTCGATCAGATAAGACAAAGTCTTTCTTAGATCTCTATGGTGTCTATGTAAACTATACTAATGTTTATCACCCGGAATCCAATGGCGAGGTAGAGAATCGCAATAAAGAAATTGGGAAGTATTTAAGAATATTATGTAATAAAAATACTACTAATTGGGACGAAATCCTTCCAAGTGCATTATGGGCTATTAGAACATGTAAGCATGAAACAACTAAATTTTCAAGTTTTGAGCTTCTATATGGTCGTCGGGATTTGCAGCCATTTGAGCTAATGATTAACTTAGATAAAAAAGAGGAGTGGGAGTCTGACGAAGAATATTTAATTAGAAGATTCACAAAACATAATAAATGGATAAAAGAAGCTGTTAACAATATTGAAACAGCTAATAAGCTTTGGGAAGATCGAAGAAAACAAATGAAGAGACTTAAGGCAGATTACAATCCAGGGGATCTTGTATTAGTACGACTAATAAATCGAAGAAAACTTGACCCATTTTTCCTTGGACCAATGAAGATAGTTAAAAAACAATTTAATACTGTTACCTTGTGTGATCCGCTCACTAATGAAATTGCAGAACGTAATGTCCATTTAAAAAATATTGTTCCGTATAAGTTATGTGAAATAGAGACTTCAGGGACGAAGTCCTAACTCAACGGGGGCATCTTGATACGGAACAATCTAATATTGCTTATATTATTGAATTTATTATTTTATATTTGTTTTTATTTTTTTTTATATTATTTTTATTTTATATCTTTATTTTTATTTTAAATTTTTATTTGTATTTTTACTTTTACTTTATTTTTATTTTTATTTTTATTATATTATTTTTATCTTATATTTTATTTTTATTTTATATTTTTATTTTTATTTTTACTTTTACTTTTATTTTTACTTTAATTTTTATTATTTTTATATATTATTTTATTATTTTTTATATTTTATTTTAATTAATTAAAAATTTATTTGAACCAATTAAAAAACTTCATTAAATTCTATAAATAACTTGTAAAATCAAAAAATATTAAAAACTCTCTCTCAAATTTTATAAATTAAATTTTAGAATAAAATAAGGTAAAATAAATTAAGGGTGTTTTAATTTAGTGTTAAGCTGTGTTGTTAATATAATAGTTTTAAGTTTAAATAATAATTAAGTTAGTTAAGGGGTTTAAAATAAAATAAAAGAGAGCTTAGTTAATATTTAAAAACATTAGAATATTAATGTTGAGTTTAATTAGTTTAGATAATATTCGGAAATAAATAAATAAGTTTAATTAGAATTAATTAGAATATATTATTATCGTAGGTCAAGAGTTATTAATGCTGAGCATTAATCAGTCAGGCTTGGTCAGTCGTCGGGGGGCGCGGGATGGAGCGTTCGAATGCATCGCCGCGCGATCGAGATGCACCGGCCGGAGCCGTGAAGGGGAACCCGCAGGGGCGTCGGGACTCGGGACTCGGGAACGGGGGACTTCACCGCCGCGCCGGCCAGGCCGCGTGAAAAGTCCTGTACCAATTATTGTAAGAAATTGATATAAATTTTTATAATTTATTTCTATTTCTTATTAATTAATAATTATTTCATAATTATTATTCTTTAAAAAAATTTATTTCATTTAAAAACAATTATACCAATTAATGTATTAATTGTTATATGAAAAAATGTATTTAATATAACTTCTGTATTATTTCATAGAAAAAATGTATTTAATAAAATTTCTGCATTATTTTATCCTTCTCTTTTTTATCCTTTTTCTTTTTAATTCTTTTAGTTATTAAAATCGGTTATTAAAGTTTTCCGATTAATTATAATTGGTTTTATTTAATAACACGATAATCAATAAGTATAGATTATTGATCAAAAATCTTTCCAGTTTTTTCTTCTAATCTTTTTCTGGAAAGAATCATTGTTAAAATTAGAAAAATACATTTATTTTTGTAAAAATATAAATAGCTGTTGATTTTCGTCTTTAGAAAATCAAGAGTTATTATTTTAAGAAAAATATAATAACAATAAAAGACATTAATATTTCAATTAATATAAAATAGTCATTTTAAAATTTGTCAAAAAAAAATAATAAAATATTTAATAATAAAATAGATTAATAAAGTTCTTTTGATAAAAACATATTTTATTTCTCATTCATTTAAGGTCTATTATATTTTCTTATAATAAGCTCTAATTTTAAAGATAAGTATTAAATTCTTATTTTTATTTTAATTTTTATTTTACTTTTTTATTTAATCTTAATAGTTTAGTTAATATTAATTATAAATAATAATTTCTATAATTTATAGAAATTATTACAATTATGTGTAAGAATCTATAATTATTTTTAACAAAATAATTATATTTTCTTAGTTAGGTTATAATTAATATAACTTTTATTTAACTCATATTTCATTTATACAATTAATTATAATTAATAATTTATTTAATTATATATTAAAATTTTATTTAGTTTAATATTAAAAATTTATTTAATCAAATAATTTTTATACATTTAAAATAATATTAAATTTATTTAATTATTCACTTAATTATTAAATTTATTAGTTTTAGTTTTCTCTCACTTATTAAATCATAAACTAAAACACTATTCTGTATTTTATCATGTATTCTGTATTCTATCATGTATTCTGTATTGTATTAATCATGTATTTTATTATTAATGTATTGTTTTATAATTTTTATGTAAAGGTCTATAAAATAGAACTAAATAGATTAAATTTTAAATTTTATGATCGAAATAATTTTCATTATTTTATTCTTTTATTTTCGATCATTATATTAGATTAAGTAATCGGTTAATTAAGGTTTTTCCAATTACTTTTTAAAAGTAATCGGTTTTACTTAATTAACGCGATGATCGATATGGATAGAATATCGATCAAAAAACTTATCTAGGTTTTTCTTCTAGTCTTTTCCTAGATGTAACGAATCTTAAATGATAAATTTTAGAAATTATCTTAATTTTAATATAGAATTAAAAAGTGATAATTTCAATTTATTTTAATAATAACTGTATAAGTTATTTATGAATTAAAAATGTTTTATTAAAAATAACACTAAAAATTTGGTTTATTAGAACACTTGTTTTCTAATATTTTATTTTATAAATCTTTTATTAAAATTTATTAAACATTATAAAAATTAAAAGTGATTATTAAAATTATAAAATTAATTAATAATAATAATAATAATAATATTTACATGAAATATTTACAAGTATTTATATTTTTCTTTAAAATTAAACTATTTATAATTTATAAATAAAAAGAATAATTAAATAAAATAAAAGTAATAAAATTAATAATAAAATAAATAATTAATAATAAAATAAATAAATTTGTTTATTATAAAAATAATTAAAAATATTTTGTTATTTAAATTAATTAATTTTGTTATTATAAAAATATTATTTAATTATAAAATTAATTATAAAAATTATTATAAAACTAATTATAAAAATTAATTATTTTATTTTAAATTTAATCTTAATATTTTTATTTTGAAAAATATATAATATTTCTTTCATATCTGAGTATTAATGTAATTTTTAAGTGTAATTTATTTGTTTTATTTAATTAATTAATTAATTAATTTTTAAATTTTTTTTTTTTTTTATTTTATTAAATTATTATTAAACTTGGCTAAGGTTAGTTTCGATTTTATGTATAATATATTTTTAAGATTTATTAATTTTGTTATTTATCATAAAAAATTAGAAATTAGAATGCTGACATAGTGGTTAGTCACTATGACCTCAGCCTGAACCACTAGGGTTCGACTCACACCTTTACTAAAATTTTATATCATTTAAATTTTAAAGAATTTTTATACTTCATTTCTGTATTTGTTTCTGTATAAATTTCTGTAAAAATTAACAAAAGAAATTCTTAGAAATTAATAGAAACAAATCAGATAGAAATTCTATTTTAATTTATCTTTTATCATTATTTCTTTTAGATTCTTTTTAACCGAAAATAATCAATTTTTATGAAACTTTTTAATGATTTTATGGTTTTAAATTTTTATGGATTTAAATTTTGAAAAACTATAAATAGGAGTGAATTTCGCAGCCAAAAAAAAAAAATATTCTAAAAATTGTGTTTTTATTAATTATTGAATTAATTAATAAGTAATTCGAAATATTACAATAATTAATCTTTATAATTAATATTTTTAAATTTCTTAATTAATAAAACTATATTTTAAAAAACCAAATTACTTATTAATCAAAAAGTGCTTACCTATTGTGTTACACTCTTTAAAACACGGATATTCCAATATTCGTTACAATAAAAACACCACTAAACTAAGCACAATACCTTGGCACTTTTACTCTTTTTGGAACCCCGTTAAGGAATCCCATTTTCTACTACTATTTTTGGAACCCCGTTAAGGAATCCCATTTTCTACTACTATTTTTGGAACACCGTTAAGGAATCCCATTTACTACTATTCTTTTTTGGAACCCCGTTAAGGAATCCCATTCTCTACTACTCTTTTTGGAACCCCGTTAAGTAATCCCATTCTCTATTACTCTTTTTGGAACCCCGTTAAGGAATCCCATTTTCTACTATTTTTGAAACCACTTACCAAGACTATAAATTTTTCTACCAAAATTCATGCATGAATTTTTAAATTCAATCGGAACCCTTGAATTTTACTATATATTAAAATTATTAATATTTTCAATAATCCATATAACCATCCTTGAAATTAAAATTATTTATATTGAAATTAAATATTTACTTCTTCTAATAATTAATTATATTGTATATTTATTATTCAATCAAAATTAATGATTATAATAACTAAAAAAAAAAAAAAAAAAAAAAAAAAATTAGTAATAATTAATATTTAATAATTAATATTTAATAATTAATAATAATAATTAATATTCAATAATTAGTAATAATTAATAGTAATAATCAATATTCAATAATTAGTAATAATTAATAGTAATAATCAATATTCAATAATTAGTAATAATTAATAATAATAATTAATAATAATTAGTAATAATCAATATTTAATAATTAATAATAATTAATAATTAATAATTAATAATTAGTAATCAATAATTAGAATTAAAAAAAAAAAAAAAAAAAAAAAAAAAAAATGGAAGAAGTAAACAATAGTAATGCAACACTCAAGGATGGATTCGCCGGCGATAGAAGGTATTTTAAAGGATTCCTCGCTAAAATTGAACTTCTTTTTATGATCTATCCAGATAGATTCGTTGATGATGAATCAAAAGTGGTATACATTATTTCAAGACTATATGGAACCGCTATGAACTGGGCAGCAACGTTAATTGAAAACATGGATCCATGCCTAGGTAATTACGAAGAATTCATCGAACGAATGAAATCGGTTTTTGGGAATAATGACGCAACTTTCGTGGCAAACCATAGGTTAAGAACAATAAAGCAAAAAAGAATCGGTGATATTCAACATTACATCATGGAATTCAACCGATATGCTGATGATTCATCTTGGAACGAAGAAGCCAAGATGGATGCTTTCTTGGATGGATTACAAGACCAAATAGCTACCAGAATACTCGAAATGTTTCCAGGACCCCGTTCATTATTTGCAATGCAAACAATTGCTTCCAGAATCGATAGCCGCATATCAAACCATCGAAACTTTAATAACTTAACCAACCGACAAAACAACAATAATAGTAATACTAGAAACAATTTTAAAAGAAACGCTGGTAAAAAACCTTTTCAATCCAAACCTAATAAAACCCATGGACCTCTTTCAAAAGAAGAAAAAGAAAGAAGAAGAAAGGAAAACCTCTGCCTCTATTGTGGATCTACTGACCACCAACTTGATAATTGCCCCATCAAAAACAGAAAAAGAAACAATAATAACAGTACAAGCAGTAATACTACTTACGTAACAAATCCAGAAACAACCAAACCAAGACCAAGACTCTCTGATAATCCCAATGTTAAAACTACAACCTTTGAATTCAATATAAGTACCTCAAACGCTTCTGTTAAAACCAAAATTTTAATTGACTCCGGATCACAATTAAATCTTATGGATATCTACTTCGCAAAAGAAAATAATATTCCCTTCGAAAAACAAAATGTTGTCCCACAAGTCTCCGGTATAGGTGGAAATCAAACTATATTAGGCAAAACCATGCCACTCTCCCTCACTTATGATAATCACAAATGCTTAGCTGAATTCTACATCATCGATTTACCCTCTTACTGCTGCATACTTGGCTCTGAATGGCTCTGTACCCATAATCCAATGATAAATTTCTCTGAAAAGAAACTTTGCTTTAAATCAAGTTATTGCACTAATAATTGCCTGGTTATTCCTATGACTTTCACTGCTCACGTTACAGAAAAAGAACCCCAACTTGATGATGAAACCTTAGAATCAATTAATCAACCTGAAACTAACAATCTTCCTGAAAAGCTTTTGCAATTTATTGATGTCTTCGATGAAAAATCTGCCAACAAACTACCACCTCATCGTCAATATGATTGTGAGATAAAACTAAAACCCGATGCAAAACTGTTTTATGGCCCAATCTACCCACTCACTGAACAAGAATCCATTGCTCTTAAGGAATATATTGATGAAAATCTCGCTAAAGGATTCATACGTAAATCAAAGTCACCAGCAGGTGCCCCTGTACTTTTCGTACCTAAGAAAAGCGGTGAACTTCGTATGTGTGTAGACTACCGCAAACTTAACGACATCACTATTCGGGACTCGTATCCTCTACCACTTATAAACGATATGTTAGAACACTTGAGTAAAGGAAAAATATTTTCAAAACTCGATCTCCGCTCAGCATACAATTTAGTTCGAATAAAGGAAGGAGACGAGTATAAAACTGCGTTTACGTGTAAGTATGGCCACTACGAATACCGCGTGATGCCTTTCGGCTTGAAAAATGCACCAGCAGTATTCCAACATTTCATAAATGACGTTCTTGAAGACTGTCTTGGAAAATTCGCCTTCAGCTACATTGATGATATAATTATCTTTTCTCCTGATTTGGATTCTCATTGGATACATCTCGCTGAAATTCTCACTAGACTCCGTAAAGCAGGATTATACGCAAAGCTCGAAAAATGCGAATTCTGCGTTCCATTTATCGATTTCCTTGGTCATAGAATCTCCTCCAATGGTATATTTATGGACCCAAAAAAGATCTCTTCTATACTCGAATGGCCTACTCCAACATGTGTTAAAGACATTCAATCGTTTCTAGGTTTAGCCAATTACTATAGACGCTTCATACCCAATTTCGCAAAACTAGCTCATCCCCTCAATGCTCTCTTAAGAAAAGACTCCGAATTTCTCTGGTCCGAAGAAGCTGAAGAATCTTTTAATACAATCAAATCCAAATTTACTTCTGCTCCCGTTCTCGCTTATCCTGACCGAAATCTCCCATTCATGGTCGAAACCGATAGCAGTAATTTTGCTATAGGTGCTGTTCTCTCCCAAACTTCTTCAAAAGATAATAAAATTCATCCCATTGCCTTTTATTCAAGATCTCTTACTTCACCAGAAAGAAACTACCCGATTTACGATAAGGAGCTCTTAGCAATCATCTCTGCATTGGAAAACTGGCGACATCTTCTGAAAGGAACACCTACACCGTTTACAATTTATTCTGATCATCGCAACCTTCTCTATCAGAAAAAACCTGAAAAGATGACACAAAGGCTTATTCGTTGGTCTCTATTCTTATCCGAGTTTAACTTCAAAATTGTCTATCGCTCTGGCTCAATCAATGGAAAACCCGATGCGCTCTCAAGAAGACCTGATTATGCTGCTTCTGAACAAAATTCTAATGAAATCCCCTTCTCAGTGCTCCGTCCTGAAAACTTTGCTGCTTTCCCAACTTCCGCTGTACCTTTCACTGAAGAAATCCTTTCCGAATGTAAAAACGATTCATTTTATCATAACGTTTGTGACTACCTTGGAAATAACAAGCTCCCAATCCCACATCCTAAAATCGATAAATTCTCACTTAGTAACGGTTACCTTCTCTTTGACAACAAACTTTATATTCCGCCTAACTGCCGCTCACACGCTTTTAAGATCTGCCATGACTCTCCCTCCGCTGGTCACTTCGGAATTCGAAAAACAATTAATCTTTTAAATCGCGACTTTTGGTGGCCCTCGCTTAACTCTGATGCTAAAGACTATATTCGCTCCTGCGAAACTTGCTGCCGTTCTAAGGACTCAAGACACAAACCTTATGGATACTTACAACCGCTTGAAATTCCTAATCGCCCTTGGATCTCTATTGCTATGGATTTTATTACCGATCTCCCTGAATCTTCTGGTTTTACTTGTATCTTTGTCATTGTCGACCGCTTCTCTAAAATGTGCCACTTTATTCCTTTTGAAAACGTTCCTTCCGCCCCTGACACTGCTTCTTCTTTTATGAAAACCGTCTTTCGACTCCACGGCTTACCAAATGAAATTCTATCCGATAGAGGAACCCAATTTACCTCTAAATTTTGGACTGCTGTTTGCGATGCCCTCGACATTAAGTTGAAGTTCTCTTCTCCATCCCATCACCAAACTAACGGTTTGACGGAGAGGGTGAACTCCGTTATTGAACAATATTTAAGATGTTTTGCTAACTACAAAGGATCTAATTGGAGTAACTATCTTTATCTGGCCGAATTCAGTTACAACAATGCAATCCAGGAATCGTCTAATTACTCACCTTTCTATGCAAATTATGGATTCAATCCTAGGCATTCACCAGAAATACCAAGTAACATCGATGTACCAAGAGCTGAAGACTTTGTAGTAAATTTATCTGATCTCTCTAAGGAATTAAAAAAGAATTTGGAAACCGCCTCTAAGAAACAAGAAAACTTTGCAAATAAACACAGAACTCAAGCCCCAGAATTCAAGAAAAATGATAAAGTATGGCTGAATAGTTCTCTCATTTTAAGAAACAAAAACAAAAAACTTAAACCAAGAAAATTAGGACCTTTCAAAATTATAAAGAAAATCTCTCCGGTAACTTACAAATTAGATCTACCAAAGAAGTATAGAATTCATCCAATTATACATGTATCCGAATTAGAACCATATTATGAAGACAATTTTAATAGAACTCAAGCACCACCTCCACCGGTTATCATAGATGATGAAGAAGAATATGAAGTTGAAAAGATTCTGGATAAAAGAAAACATTATGGAAAAATTCAATATCTCATCAAATGGAAAGGATACTCACTATCTGATGCCTCGTGGGAACCTGAATCCAACCTCAACTGCCCTGAACTAATCAAAGAATTTAATGAGTCCAACTAAATATAAATCATTTAATCAAAAATAAATTTTATTTCATCAAAGTACTATTAATCATTCTAACTTATGATTATTTTAAAAAAAAAAAAAAAAAAAAAAATTATTTTATATTATTCAAAAACATTTATTCTAGATAGTTTTATTTTTATACTTTATTTTTAAAACTTAAAATTCATGTAATTTTTATTATCCAATGTATTAATTAAATTATCACTCCTATAAGTATTTTAGTTATAGTTTATTATTATAAAAGTTAGAATTAGAAATAGTTTAGATTTAAAGCAAAAGATTCGTCTGGCATCCGAATCCTAGAGGAGGACCATGTAACGAATCTTAAAAATGTTAAGGTTTTAGAGAATTAAATAAAAATAAAGTAAAGAAACACAAATTTTATTTTTTTTTTATTTATTATTTTTATTTATAAATTTATTTTATTAATTTTACTTGATGATTTTTAAAAATTAGTAGCAAAATTTACAACTATTTATACTTTTTTTTCAAGGCATAAAAGTTGTTCTTGCCACTAAATTACATTTTATTTTTATTTTTTTTTTTTATAAAAACTATTAAATTTAAATTGATTTTTATAATCAATTATATAAAATTTAATTATAACAATATAAATAAAATACATTTATAATATTAATAAAACATATTTTTTTTTTTTTATAATCTATCTAAAATATTACTAATAAGAATTTATTTAATTGGCTATAATTTTTATTACAATCTGTTAAAATATTCAAATAAAAATAAAAATACTATTCTAATATAAAGGTTTTTAATAAAATAAAATATTTTTCAATATAAAATAAAACATTTCGATATAAAATTTTATAATAAAAGTTAAAATATAATATATAAATTTTTAATTATCAATATATAAAAATATTATTAATACAAATTTTCATTATTAATATAAAAATAAAAAAATAAGATTTATTATTAATATTGCTAATATAAGTTTTAAATATATAAAAATATTACTATTAATATAAGATTTAATATAAAAATATAAAGTTTAATATAATTTTTGATTTAATTTTTGATTTTTGGATTTAAAAATTTATTAAAGTACAAAAATAATAATGTACACATAATGTATTAGAAATAAATCGTAGATTTAATTAAGAATGCATTATTTAGTACATTCTTATCAAGATGCCCCGACGAAGACTCAAGCTTCTCTGTAAGCGGAGTTAAACTTTACTAAATTTTTAAAGTGAACATTCCTATCGAGTTGCTTTCCAGTCTTCTGATCGATTAGGGTTGCCGTGTTGAATTGAATTTTTAAAATTTTAAATGGTCCATTGTAATATGGTTCTAGCTTAGTGCGGCTAAAGTTTCTAACAAGAACAAGATCACCAGCCTTTAATTCTTTTCCTTTTTTCATACTTATTTGTTCTTCTCGTCTTGTTGCCCAATACTTGTTAGCATTCTTCACATTTTCGCATGCTTCTCTAGTCCATTGATAATGACGAACAAATTTTTCCATTAAGATTTCATCATATGATTTACCTGCATTTTCAATTGTTCTTATGGCTATATCATAAGGCTGTTGGTCTTCTCTTCCATATACTAATTCAAAACTAGAATGTCCAGTAGCTGTATTTTTGGTAGTTCGAAGTGCCCATAAAGCAGAAGGTAAAACTTCATCCCAATCTTGATTTTTCCTTCCTAATAAACGAAGTAATTTTCCAATTTCTTTGTTTCGATTTTCAGTAAGACCATTGGATTCAGGGTGATAAGTAGCTATGAATTTTACATAAACGTCATAAAGGTCAAGAAAGATTTTTGTCATGTCAGAGGTGAATTGGGCTCCATTATCAGTAGTAATAACTTGAGGCACACCATGTCTTGCAAAAACGTTTATTAAAAATTTAATTATATCAGAGGAAGTTATGTTTTCAGTGGGTTCGGCTTCAACCCATTTGGTAAAGTAATCAACAGTTACTATAATATATTGATTATTATTTCTTGTTTTTGGTAACGGTCCTATAATATCTAATCCTAAATGCACAAAGGGACCCTCCACTTTAGTTGGATGGTTTTCAGTTGGTTCTGGATATGGTTGAGGACGATTTAATTGGCATTTTTCACAATTACTAACAATTCTTTTGATATCTTCAATCATATGATTCCAATAAAAGTTTTTCTTAAGTCTTTGATATGTTTTGTAATATCCTTCGTGGCCAATATTATGAGCTTCTAAAATTAATTTAAACCTTTCATTTTCGTCCGTTATTAATTTTCTATAATTTCCATTGTCGATAAAGTAATCTTCACCATCAATAACAGTAAACTTTTCATTAATAAATTCCTTTATAACCTTAGATAATAATTCTTCATTATTTCCATTAGTAATTTTTGTTAATAATATCTTTCTCTCTTCCTTACTTTTCATTCTTGAAAGAGCATCAGCTAACACATTCTTTTTGCCTGATTCATATTTTATATTAATTCCAAGCATACTAGCGGTTAGACACCATCTTGTTTGCCTTGCATTCAAAGGTTCTTTATTTTTAAATAAACCAACTAATGGTTTATGATCTGTGTAAATAGTTGTAGGTAATGGATTTCCTTCAATATAAGATTTAAATTTAGTCATACAGTAGAATAAAGCTGTTCCTTCCAAATCTGTGATACCATAATTCTTTTCAGCTTTCTTCAAACTTCTACTTATAAAGTGTATTGGATGCTCCTTACCGGTTTCTTCTTCTTTTTGTAAAAGAACTCCACCAATTCCATTATACGAAGCATCAGTTCTAATGATAAAAGGTTTGTCAAATAACGGAAATTTTAGAATAGGTGCATTGATTAATTTTTCTTTTAGGAGTTCAAAGCTTTCTTGTTGTTCTTTATTCCATTCATATTTAGTATTCTTTTTTAATAATTTACATAAAGGTGAGGTAATTTGAGCATATTTAGGAATAAAGTCACGATAATATCCTACTGCTCCTAGAAATGATCTTAATTCATGCATTGATGAAGGGGCTTCCCACTTCTTAATAGCTGTTATTTTACTTTCCATGGGACTTAATCCTTTAGTAGTAAGTTTGTGACCTAATACATCAACTTCAGTTTGAAGAAAATGGCACTTTTCAATATTAATTTTTAACTTGTTTTCTTTAAATACTTCTAATACTTGTTTAATATGAATTAAATGTTCTTCGATACTTTTTGAATAGATCAAAACATCATCAATAAATACATAAACAAATTCACCAATAAAAGGGAATAAAATTTTATTCATTTCTCTTTGGAAGGTTGAGGGAGCTCCAGTAAGTCCAAAAGGCATAACCTTAAATTGATAATTTCCAAACTTAGTAGTGAAAGTGGTTACTTCAACGCTTTCTTCATCCATTAAGATTTGGTGAAAACCAGAAAATAAATCAAGAGTTGTAAATATTTTAGCTCCTCCGAGACTATCAAAAATTTCATCTATATATGGAACTGAATAAGAATCTTTTTCTGTCATATCATTGACTTTTCGGTAGTCAATGCACAAGCGCCACTTTCCATTGTGTTTTAGAATGAGTACTACTGGAGATGACCATTCTGAACAGGATGGTTCTATCAATCCTTTCTTAATAAGCTTTGTAAGTTCTTCTTTTAAGATATCTGATTTTAATTTAGTTAACCTATAACTTCTTAATTTTACTGGCTTTGCATTTGCTTTCAAACGGATCTTATGTGGTGAAAGTTTAGAAGGAGTTAGTTCTTCTGTTGAAGTGGCAACTATGTCAATCATTTCTTTGAGAATTTTAATAATTTGTTCTTTATAATCTTTATTTAAGGTACTTAAAAATTCATCACTCTCAATAAATTCCATTGGAGTTAATTCCTTTATAATTTCCTTTTCATTATTCGTTTCTTCAACTTTTCTAATAGTGCAGATTATACTTTCTTCATCATAATATTGATTATTTATTTTAGCTATTTCTTCATATTCACTTTCTGACAAAAGTTTACATAGACTGTTTAAGGTTGGATGAATAAATAAACAATGATCGATTTGAGTTTTAAAGTTTATTAACATATCATAAAATGAGTCTTCTTTCTCAATAATTCTAAAGTCCGCATTAAATTCATAATTATTAATTTTTACTGGTAATCGAACAATAATTCCTTCCGAGTATTCTTCATCTTGTGTTGCTAGTTGGATTCTTCCACGACTTTTTCCAACTGTTTCATATTCACCAGGTAATTTATCAAAATACTGCTTAGTAACGATGCTTAGGTTACTACAAGA
The DNA here is from genome assembly GCA_016946835.1 of Neocallimastix lanati (nom. inval.). Classification (NCBI taxonomy): domain Eukaryota; kingdom Fungi; phylum Neocallimastigomycota; class Neocallimastigomycetes; order Neocallimastigales; family Neocallimastigaceae; genus Neocallimastix; species Neocallimastix lanati (nom. inval.). Next base: position 2,196,506 of record JACVTC010000009.1, on the reverse strand, counting down.
ATCAATTAAAAGTTTTCCTAGTACTCCGTCAACACTTGCATCAATCATTGCTAAGTCTTCTTCGGCTACTTCATTACTTTTACTTATGTAACTATGATCATAGTTATTTACTAATAAAGTTCGTGCTATTATATTGTCTACAGTTCCAATTATTTTTGATTTTTCTAACTTTAAACCTTGAGTTAATTGTGAACGAATTTTCGGACATGCATTCAAGAGTTGACCTATCGTAATACTGGATTTAAGATTATTTAAATCATCCATAATATTGTAAGGTTCTTTATTATTCATCATTTTGATATTCCTTTTTACTAACTGAGTATTTTCATTATTAGTTTCTTTAGTTTTTGTTGAAATTAATTTTTCCAAAGTATTAGTTTTATTTTGTTGATTATCTTTATTCATTTCTATATCTTCTATTTCCTTATCGATTACAAGTATATCTTCAGATTCAACTTTTTCCTTTCCTTTTGATGAATAATTGTTGTTTTCTTCTTTACTTTCTCTTACTCTTGTCATATTTCTTAATTCCTTTTCTTTTTGTTTTTCTTTATTAATATTTGGTTGAGTTAAAATTGAAGGAAGTATTTGATTTTTATAAACTTTATTTGGTTTATTATGTAGCTCATTTTCTTTCTTCTTTCTTAAAGCAGGAGTTGCGAAAGGACGTGGATTATCTTTTAAACTTTTATGTACTTTCTTGGAATTATTTTCTTCTTTTTCGCTGTTATTATCATTCATTTTTCTTTTTATAGCATTTATAATGATATCATCCTCACTTTCAGTTGTGTCACTAAAATCAGATTCTTCAGATTCTTCATTAAAGGAATTATTATCAATTGGAGTATTCTTAGTAAAAGTATTATTTTGTAAATTATTTAATGAAGCTATTGTTTTGTCATTGGGAGTGCTTCTTCTCCCATTTAGAAGTTTAAAGACTTTTTGGAATATATTTCTTTTTTATTTTTTTTCCATAATCTTATTTAATTGAGGGCAATAGTATGAGTAATGACCTTCTTCCTTACAGAAGAAGCAAGTTTTAACAGATAAATTTCTCATTTTCTGGGTTGATTCTTCTATAATATCTTGAGGTTTCAGTTTATTATTTGTTTGACTTGTTTGGAAAGTTTCGTTTCTTCTTTTAGGATAAAGTCTTGAAGTAGTACTGTTTTGATTATTTTGATTATGCTGGGAATTATTAACATTATAGGTATTAATATTATTGTTCCTTACAGAAAGTCTATCTACTTTCTCGGCAATTTTGAAAGCTTTCTCCATACTTATATCATCTTTAAGGGATAATTTCTTCCAGGCTTCATAATTATTTTGAATAGAATCAATATAATCTAGTACACCAATGCGCTTTCTTCTCTTTTTATCAAGTTTAGTGTACAAAGTTCTATATCTTACATTAAAGTCTTTAATCTTTTCGTTTCTTTTAATTCGCATTGCACGAAGTTCTTTAAGAAGTAAATTTTGGTCTTCTTTAATACCGTAAAAATTTTCAAGACTTGAAATAATTTTTCCAAGAGAAGGAAATTTAATATCATCATCAACATTTTCTTCTTCATCATCTTCTTCTTCTTCATCTGATGAATCATCACTTTCATCATCACTATCTTCTCCCAAATCTTCAATAACGCGTTGTACTTCACCAGAGCTGGTAAGTAAACAAGCATTAAATACTGTTTCTGGATCTGTAATACCTTGTATCTTGATCCAAAGTTTTAATTCAGTAGCCCAGGACTTAATATCTAAATTGTCCTTGCTAAGTTTCACAATATCTCTTAATTCTTTTTTCAATTCTTTAAAGCTCAAAGTTGTTTCCTTGGACATTTTGTTTAAATATTTCTTGTTGTATATTAATGAGGTGATTAAATAAGAATAAATTTGGAAATACAACTTTAAAAATATAATTTAATAGGTAATTTAATATCGAATCAATTTTTAAAACAATATATTTTAGTAACTTTTGAAAATAATAATTTTATTTGCTTTCTTTAGTAGATATAAGCTCGAAATCTTTATCGACAACTTAGTAGAAATTATAAAGCACGAGGTTCTTTTCGACTACTTTATTAAGAATAATTTTTAAGTTCGAAATCTTTATCGACAACTCAATAGAATAATTTTTAAGTTCGAAATCTTTATCGACAATTCAATAGAATAATTTTAAGTTCGAAATCTTTATCGACAACTTAATAGAATAATTTTAAGTTCGAAATCTTTATCGACAATTTAATAGAATAATTTTCAAGCTCGAAATCTTTATCGACCACTTGAATTTTGTAATTTAGTATATTTGTAGTAATAAATTTAGAAGCAAAGTTTTATTTGTTATTTTCACCTTTCAAAAATTTTTCTTTTTAAACGATAAATATTGTATTGTTATAGCTAATAAAATTATTAATTAATTATAATTATTAAATACAAAAAAAATAATCTTTATTGTCGTACAATCTGATAGTACACACTGTCTGACGTGCAGCTTACCTAATGGTGTCATGCCACGCGTGTGCCACGATTACTATATTCAATATAAAATATAGCAGTTCAGAGCCCACTAGCCCAATTACTATGTAGGATAAACTTAATCCGATAATCTATGTACGGAATAAAAAAAATTTTAAAAGTATTCAATAATATTTTTATTAACTAATAAAAATTAACTAAAAACACAATATTTTCAAAGTAAATTAAGATTCTATTACAGGAATTATATAACAAATAAAGTACCAGTAATAAAAAAAAATAAAAAAAATTTAAATGGCGAAGTTAGCCAAAGTCTGATACTTTATATAATAAAGTGCCTTATAACTAGCACAAAGAAAAGTAAAAAAAATTATATAAAAAAAACAATCTTACGCCTTCGGTGACGTAAGCTCCTTATTCGCCAGTGCTTGGAAAGTACCCGCACCTTCGTGTGTTGAAACGTTGAAGGTTGAACTATTATTACCGGGTCGGTAACCAAATACCTTCGTCTACTTTCCAATTAATCTCCAAATTAACTACTATTCAATAACCTACTATGAATAGAGTTAATTTGTTGCTATCTGAGAATACACTGTGTATGAGCTCTATCCGCTCCTTGTTATAATTTTACAAAATTTGTTTTTTTAGAATCTTAATTTTACTTATTTAAAAAAAATTTTTTTTTATATATATATATCAAACAAGCGCCATGGGTTAATCAAAGGATTAACGACTTACTTGTTTATCAATATAAAATAAAAAAAAAATTAAAAAAAAATCTATGTTATTTACTATTATTTCTATTTAATTCCCCGATATCTCCACCATATAAATGTTAAGGTTTTAGAGAATTAAATAAAAATAAAGTAAAGAAACACAAATTTTATTTTTTTTTTTATTTATTATTTTTATTTATAAATTTATTTTATTAATTTTACTTGATGATTTTTAAAAATTAGTAGCAAAATTTACAACTATTTATACTTTTTTTTCAAGGCATAAAAGTTGTTCTTGCCACTAAATTACATTTTATTTTTATTTTTTTTTTTTATAAAAACTATTAAATTTAAATTGATTTTTATAATCAATTATATAAAATTTAATTATAACAATATAAATAAAATACATTTATAATATTAATAAAACATATTTTTTTTTTTTTATAATCTATCTAAAATATTACTAATAAGAATTTATTTAATTGGCTATAATTTTTATTACAATCTGTTAAAATATTCAAATAAAAATAAAAATACTATTCTAATATAAAGGTTTTTAATAAAATAAAATATTTTTCAATATAAAATAAAACATTTCGATATAAAATTTTATAATAAAAGTTAAAATATAATATATAAATTTTTAATTATCAATATATAAAAATATTATTAATACAAATTTTCATTATTAATATAAAAATAAAAAAATAAGATTTATTATTAATATTGCTAATATAAGTTTTAAATATATAAAAATATTACTATTAATATAAGATTTAATATAAAAATATAAAGTTTAATATAATTTTTGATTTAATTTTTGATTTTTGGATTTAAAAATTTATTAAAGTACAAAAATAATAATGTACACATAATGTATTAGAAATAAATCGTAGATTTAATTAAGAATGCATTATTTAGTACATTCTTATCAAAAAATTAGAAATTAGAATGCTGACATAGTGGTTAGTCACTATGACCTCAGCCTGAACCACTAGGGTTCGACTCACACCTTTACTAAAATTTTATATCATTTAAATTTTAAAGAATTTTTATACTTCATTTCTGTATTTGTTTCTGTATTTGTTTCTGTATAAATTTCTGTAAAAATTAACAAAAGAAATTCTTAGAAATTAATAGAAACAAATCAGATAGAAATTCTATTTTAATTTATCTTTTATCATTATTTCTTTTAGATTCTTTTTAACCGAAAATAATCAATTTTTATGAAACTTTTTAATGATTTTATGGTTTTAAATTTTTATGGATTTAAATTTTGAAAAACTATAAATAGGAGTGAATTTCGCAGCCAAAAAAAAAAAAAATATTCTAAAAATTGTGTTTTTATTAATTATTGAATTAATTAATAAGTAATTCGAAATATTACAATAATTAATCTTTATAATTAATATTTTTAAATTTCTTAATTAATAAAACTATATTTTAAAAAACCAAATTACTTATTAATCAAAAAGTGCTTACCTATTGTGTTACACTCTTTAAAACACGGATATTCCAATATTCGTTACACTAGATAAGAGATTTGTTAAGATTAGAACCTCTTTTGATTTTAACCTTATTTTGACAAAAAAGTATAAATAAGGCTCTTGAGTTCTCTTTGAGAAATCAAGAGTTATTATTATAACAATTATAATATAATAATAATAACAATAAGTTTTAACATTTAAAATTTTTAATAAATAATAAAACAAATTATTTTAATAAAACAAATTTTATAATTAAAACTTTTCCTTATCAATTTTAGTGTTTCGTCTATTATAATTCGTTATAATAAACTCGATAATTAGAAAGAACCATAGGTAAGTATGATTCTTTTCTAAACCTTTGATATTAGCAGTTAGAGCTAATATTAATGATTAATAATTTAATTATAATTTTTTAATTAAATTATTACATTATGTTACGGAACTAGCTAAAATACAATAAACTAATGATTTAAATTATACAATTGTTAAGATAATAACTGAATTTACATTTAATTCAATTTCAATTTCAATTTCAATAATTCAGTTATTTTAATTTCAATATTAATAAATAATAATAATATAATAATTATTATTAAATTAACTTTATTAAAATATTTAGGAATTAGTCTAGGCCAACTAATTACTAAATATTATTAACATATTGAATTTAATATATATTAAATAATGTAAACACGTGATTGTCATTAAATTAATTTCTACATATTATATTTTAATTATAAATTATAATATTTAGCAATATTTGATTCTTATATTTTATTTATATTAAATATTTTTATTATTATCTAACATTATATTATCAATATCAAACTTATATTAATATTATTTACATATTCATATTAATAATTAATATTTTAATAATTAATTATTTTATATAAATACATGTTTAAATCTTTTGATTAATCCTTTGTAGGATTATTGTAATTTAAATTATAGTAATAATTATATAAAATAATAATGTAATAAAATATTATTAAGATTAAATAAAATTTATATTTTAAATAAAAACTTAATTATAAAATTTACTAATAACAATATGTTTTAAATAAGAGTAAAATTAAATTATTAATTAATTACTATAATTTGGCATCTTGACCTAATCGTTAAGACCAAATTATCTAAAAACTTTAACAACAATTGTTAAGTTGGTACTTAGATTAAAGGGTAAACTTGGTTGGAAGCCTTTAATCTAATAACCTTTTGATATTATTTTATTTTATAAATTGATTTATTCAAATATAAAATATTATTTTAATATTAAACTTTTAATTAACTATATTTTTATTTAATATGCTTTATTATAAAGTTATTAGATTATTTGTAAATAATAATCTTACAAAGATTTAAAAAAGAATATTTTTTAGTTCTTTTATATTTTTGAAAAACAATATAAAATATTTAATAATATATTTTAATAAATACTAATTTAAAGATAACAATATAAAATATAATTTTAATATATAAAGTAATAGAATAATACATATATAATATAAGATAATAAAAATATATAAAATAATATAATTAATAAAAAAACAATTTTTATAAATAATATTCAACTATATTAATTAATATAAAAAGGGATAATATTAATTAATATGTAATACAATATTAATCAATTAATATATTAGGGGTTCAATAATGTATAAAAGGGATAATATTAATTAATATGTAATACAATATTAATTTGGTTATGAACGGTACAAGGATTTAAGGAGTACAAATTATATTTATAATTAAATTGTTATTTTTGTAGTATTAAATATAAATTAATTTGTATCAAATCCTTGACAACAATTGTTGAAATTATAACTGAATTGAAATCTCAATTTCAGTTATTCACATTTCAATATACATTTAATTAATAATTAATATAAATTCTTATTTAATATTTAAAGAATTATCTTAGGCCTAATAATTCTGAAAATATTAATAAATAAGATTTATATTAATAATTTCAATTATTTACATATGACGTCACATGTATTTATTTATATTATGTTTATATATATGTTTATATCATATATATTAATTACTATTTTTAATTATTCAAATTAATTATACAAATTAAATTTATTTAATTATATTAAATATTTTAAACATATCGATATTGTTATTATTTTAATATTTTATTAATATTCATTTTACTATATTATTATTATCTTATAATTAAATACTATTATTATGTAACTTACAAAGTATAAAAGAAAGATGTAAAAATCTATCTTTTATGTTCTTTGTAAGGTTATTGTATTTACAATAATTATATACTAATAATTCAATAAATAAATATTTTCATAAATCCTTCAAAGAAATTATTATTTAAAATATTCTTAGATATTAAGTGTTTAAATAACTTAACTATTTGTCTTATATTATTTTTATATTATTATTAATTAATTATTGTTGGATTATTAATATATAATTCAACATATTAACCTAGTAACGTTATTAATCATAAAACTATTTTATATCTTAATTTTAACAACAATTCGAAATTATAATTAAATTTAATAACTTTATATGTTAATTAATTTAAACTATTTTTATAATTTCATAATTTTATTTTTAATTTAAAATAATTATATAAATTATCAAATTAAATTGATTAATAACTAATTATTAAATAATTATTATTTTATTAAAAAAAAAAAAAAAAAAAAAAAAAAAAAAAATAAAAGAAAAAAAAAAAAAATAAAAAAAAATAAAAGAAAAAAAAAAGAAAATCTAATTATTAAGAATATATTATTTTTGAAAATAAAAATTTAAATTATTAAAATTCCTGCAACATTTGGCGAGCTATGCAGGACTCAATCAAAAATAATATGAAAATTAATAATTGAAAATAAAATATTGAGTTAAAAATAATTAATTGTTTTAAAAAAAAAAAAAAAAAAAATTTTTAAAAAAAAAGCGAAAAAGAGAAGAGTAGAAAATGAAGATTTTGGAATTAGAAGAGCTACTTCCTAGATTGGACGAAAACTTGAAGGACGTGGACTCTTGGGGAGACGAGTTTATTCGAATAATGAAACTAGCCAACATTACTAGTCCTTCTAGTATTCATACTTGGGCCATGGAATGCACAGAAGGGAAACTCAGAGGAGTTTTACAGGAGCTTGTGACTACTGATCAAGAAGGAAATGAAGTCTACCCATTGTTTCAAGAAATAAAGAAAGCGTTAGAAGACGCAATGGAAATAACCCCTCAAGAGAAGTGCAAAAGACTTCAGAAGATGGTTATTCAAAAAGGAGAGTCTATTAAAAATTTTAATTGGAGGTATAAAAAGCTATACAATAATCTTAGTAAACTTTATCAGACCTTTATAACCGTAGACGACTATATCGATTCCATAGCTTACAGACCTTACGCAAGAGCTCAAGTAATAACGCAAAGGTGTGAAGATCTTGAAGAGGCATTCGAAGAAGCAGAACTCGCTGAGAGAGCCGAAGAAAGAAGGAATAAAAGAAATGAAACTATCATGACAGCCGTATATACTAATCAAAGTTCTAGGCTAGATAAATTTATAAACAAAAATCATCCATTCAAACAATTTGGAATCAATAATCATCAACAGAATGATAATATAAACTATTATGGTAAAAACAGTAAAGCAAATCAAAAATTTAAAAATAATTCTGTAATTTCCAAGAAACCATCAAAGGAGTTAAAATGCTTTAAATGTAACCAAATTGGACATGTAATTAGACAGTGTCCATATAGTTATAAAGAGTTAGCCGAAATGGAAGAATCTGGAAAGTTGACAACTGAAAATAACTCTTTAAACTATTAATGGGAAGAAGGAAAACTTCCACTAATCAAACCAATAATTTAAAACTAGACGTAATAGCCGTAGCCGCAAGAAACGCAAAAGATAAGCAGAAATATCAACCTTATGAGAAATTACAAAAAATAACAACCTTAAGGGATAATCCAATTCCAATACCAGTTCCAACAAATAGGAAAGAAAATAATTTAAAAAGAACCAACAATAAAATAGTGATAGAAGAAAAACAAAATGATTCTAATACAAATGAAAATACTGAAAAATTGAAAGAAATTGATCTATCAGTAATTGCTCAACCTTCAATAAACAAATCAAAAAAGGACTCGAAAGAACAAAGAAATAAAGATATATATCAAGAAGCAAAAGTAATGAATGAATCCAACTTAAATAAAAAAGACTCTTTCTCAAAAGGTAAACCAAATTCTAAGCAAAAACATATAGCAATGTTAGAACCGCAACATGAATATGATATAAATACAGATTTAAATTCAATAACAGCGAACATTACATTTGCACAGTTGTTGGATATTAGTCCAAAACTACGCTCTCAATTAACTAAAGCTTTAAAGTTAAAAAATGTCCAATGTGATGATAAAATGGAAGAAGTCATTTTATCAGCCATATCCAAAGATGACATTGCAACATGTGAATGTTATATCAACGGTAGAAAGGGTAGTGCATTTTTAGACACGTGTGCAAGTATTAATATAATTTCAAGAAAATATTTAAAGAATTTAGGAACTTTGAAACCTTTTGGTTACACTACTAATAATATCATACAAATCACTACAAAAACTAGCATTTCTTCTGAACTTTACTTATTAAAAGTTGAAATTGGAAAATTATGTATTCAAGACATATTCAGAGTAATTGATTATGAACAAGACTTATTTGATATACTTATAGGCTACAAAACTTTAAAAGAAAATAATTTATTTATAAATCCAATCAATAATTATTTATGTCAAATGAATGAAAATGAAAGTTTTAAGAAAATAGTATTATTATCAAATGATACAAATGATTCAAACTGTATCGAAAAAGATAATGAAGACAACTTTGACAATGATTCTATGCTATTTTGTTTTATCAATAAAATTAATACGTCTAATGAAGTCAATAAAAAATCAGCAACTAACACTAAAATTGATGAACCTATAACAATGGAAATGAAAAATAATGATACAGAATCCAAACAAGATAATGAGGAAAACAATATAGGAACAAAAAACATTCCTAATGAAAAAAGAAACTTGGTTATGCAAATAATAGATGAGAGTCCATCGTTTATTAGGAAAAAATTTAAAAAATTATTGAAAAACAACATAGAAATCTTAGCTATCAAAATTGATGAATTGGGAAGAACAAAGCTACTACCACACTCTATTCAAATTAAAGAAAATACAACTCCAATAAAACAAAAATGTTACAGACTATCAAAGATTCAAGCGCAAGCACTTAAGAAAGAAATTATAAAATTACTACGAAATAAATTAATAGAGCCTTCCTGTTCTCCATGGTCCTCACCTGTAATTCTTGTTCTAAAGAAAAATAATAAATGGAGAATGTGTATCGACTTCAGGAAATTGAATAATGTTACCATAAAAGACGCTTATTCATTGCCATTAATAGATGATATTCTTTTTTCTACAGGGAAAAATGTAAAGATTTTTACGACACTTGATTTATTCTCCGGGTTTCATCAAATCCCGATGAACCTTGAAGACATCCCAAAAACTTCTTTCACTACGATGTATGGGAATTACCAATTTAAAGTTATGCCTTTCGGACTCTGCAACGCCCCAGGAACCTTTCAACGCGAAATGAATAGGATATTCCTTCCTCTAATTGGAAAATGCATGTTTATTTACATTGATGATTTGATTATATTCTCTACCAGTCTCGAAGATCATATTTCAGATCTTAATAAAGTTTTTCAAATTATAAAAGAAAACGGTCTAAAAATCAATCTTGAAAAATGTAAGTTTTTTAAAGAATTCGTCGAATTATTAGGTCACTGTAAAGATATTATTAATATCTTTAAATAATTTTAATTAAATTTAATCATAAATTTAAGTAAAATTAAAATAAATTTATTTGAAATCACGTGTATAAAATTATTGAAAATATTTTTAACATAATTTCGATTTTTTCCCAATCATACTAATAAATTAAAAATTTCTCTTGTGAAACTAGTATTTGAAAATCATTTCTTTTTATGTAATTTAATTTAAATAATAAGAGTTAAGGTTTTTCACAAGATAAATTAACAACATGAAACTATGCAATTAGTCATGTTGAAACTTACGGCATTTTATGCTAAATTTATATTAAATAATTATGACAACTTTTATATTATTTTTAAATAGAAAATATATAATAAATTTACTAATAATATTTAAATAATAAATAAATAATAAATGAACTCAATTAGAATTGATTATATTTATTTTAGTTATTAATTATAATTCTCTTTATTTAGTAATAGTTAATTATTTATTATTAGTTTAGGTTAGTATTGTTTTTAAATAAATAGCTAGATAATATAATTCAATAGGAATTATATATTATAAATGTAATAAGATAAAAATATAAATAGTTATCAAATTTCATGTATTTTAATCGATGTAATTGTTATTAACGATTTCTTGTTAATAACACTTTAAAATAAATAAAGATTTTAATATTTAAAAAATTAATAAAACTTGTTCTTTAAAACTATTATTTTGTGTTTTAGTGTTATTATTGAAGTGTTGATTTATAATCTATTTTTTTTACCAAAACTTTATAGTCACACTGTCTCAATCAATGGAGTCTCTCCTATTCCTTCAAAGACCAAGGTAATTTTTGAATGGCTTCCACCGTCAAACATTAACCAGTTACAATCCTTCTTAGGAGCCGTAGGATATTACCGAAAGTTTATTTTTAATTTCGCATCAATCGCTAAACCTCTTTTTAAACTTTTAAAGAAAGGAGTGAAGTTTTCATGGGGGGAGAAAGAAAAAGAAAGTTTTGAAGAATTAAAAAACCGTTTGATTACTGCACCTATTTTATCGATGCCCGATTTTGATAAACAATTTATCATACGAACCGACGCCTCGTTTGATGGAATAGGCGGAGTACTGTTACAAAAGGACGATGCTGGAAATGAGAAACCTATTCATTTTATAAGCCGTTCTTTGAAGCCAGCAGAAAAAAATTATGGAATCACTGACTTGGAAGGAACAGCCGCTTTTTATTGTGTTAAAAAATTTAAACCTTATATTTCTGGAAACAAACAAGAAACGTTACTCTTCACCGACCACAAGCCATTAATAGGACTTTTTAAAAATAAGGAAACAATGAACTCTCGACAAACAAGATGGGTTTTACTTCTCTCTATGTTAAAGGTAAATATAATTTACGAACCAGGGAAGAAAAATGTCATAGCAGACGCGTTATCCAGGATGAGAATGAAAAATGAAGAAGTAGTAGCAACCTTATTGTCTGACTTGAACATTAATATTGACAACAAACTAATTAGTAAATTCAATGATAAATTTATCAAGGTTAATAACGAGGAATATTTTGTTAATCAAGGATCTCTAAGAAAAGTTATAAAAGAAGATAAACAAAAAATTAAATTAATTCTCGAGGCACACAGGATTGGACATGAAGGGGTATTCAAGACTTATAACCGACTGAAGAGAGACTATTACTGGGTAAACATGATATTAGATGTTAAGTATTTTGTTAGTACATGCAAAAAATGTCAGTTATTTAAACCGTAGACTTTTAATACTCAAACGGAGAATATTCCCACAAAACCGGGCTTACCTTTCACTGTAGTAGGATTGGATATCGTAGGGCCATTACCGGTAACAGAAAAAGGAAATCAGTATATTATAGTCTTAGTAGACTACTTAACAAAGTGGGTAGAAGCTGAGCCCACTGGTACCATTGATTCAAATGATGTAATATTTTTCTTAACTAAGGTGTTTTCGAGACACGGTATACCAGAAATTTTAATAACAGACAATGGTCCTTAATTCCGTTCAGACAAAACTAAAGCCTTCCTAGATCTTTATGGAGTCTATGTAAAATATATTTATGTTTATCATCCTGAATCAAATGGAATGGTAGAAAACAGAAATAAAGAGATTGGGAAATACCTTAGGATATTATGCAATAATAATACACATAAATGGGACGAAATACTTCCTAGTGCTCTTTGGGCCCTCAGAACCTGTAAAAATGAGTCAACTAAGTTCTCCAGCTTCGAACTTTTATACGGTCGTCGAGACTTCCAACCCTTTGAGCTAACTATCAATTTAGACAAGAAAGAAGAATATGAGAGTGAAGAAGAATACCTTATTAGGAAGTTTACTAGACATCACTTATGGATTAAAGAAGCTATAGAAAATATTCAAACTGCCAATAAGTTATGGGAAGACAGAAGAAACCAAATGAAGCGATTAAAAGCAGAATATAAACCAGGAGAACTAGTTTTGATTAGAACAATTAATAGGAAAAAACTTGAACCTTTCTTTGTAGGACCTCTAAAAATAGTAAAGCAACAATATAATACAGTAACTTTATGCGACCCCATCACTAATGAAATTGCGAATAGAAATGTGCATCTGAAAAATATAGTTCCGTACAAATTATGCGAAATTGAAACTTCTGGGACGAAGTCCAATTAAAAAAGGGGGGTCATGTTACGGAACTAGCCAAAATACAATAAACTAATGATTTAAATTATACAATTCGAAATTATAATTAAATTTAATAACTTTATATGTTAATTAATTTAAACTATTGTTATAATTTCATAATTTTATTTTTAATTTAAAATAATTATATAAATTATCAAATTAAATTGATTAATAACTAATTATTAAATAATTATTATTTTATTAAATTGATTAATGACTAATTATTAAATAATTATTATTTTATTAAATTGATTAATGACTAATTATTAAATAATTATTATTTTATTAAATTGATTAATGACTAATTATTAAATAATTATTATTTTATATTAATTAAATTGATTTATTATTATATTTAATTATTATTTATATTAAAATGTTTTAAGAATTATATTATCGAAAATATTATAACCCCTAACCCCGCTTATATAATTCTTGGGACCGGAGAAGGATCTCTTTAATGTGGTTGAATCCTTCGGCGACTTTCTGAATTGTTTTATGGTTAATGTTGGAAATTGGAAGTAGTGAATACTCATCCATATATGGGTGAAAACCATAATTGATGAAAAATGGTGATTCATTAGTGGAAGGATGAACAGAATTATTGTAGGCAAATTCGGCGAGGGGTAAAAAGTCAATCCAATCATCATGATAAAAAGATCTTGAGAAACAGCGGAGGTACTGTTCAATATATGAGTTACAGCGTTCGACTTGTCCGATTGTTTGATGGTGGTCAGTAGTTGCGATCTTAGACTTTATTCCTAATAAACGTAAGAACTCTTGCCAAAGGGAGCTAGTAAATTGAGTACCTCTATCAGTGATAATATCATAAGGTAAACCATGAAGCCTATAGATATTGTTAATAAAAGCTTTAGCTGACTGAGAGGAATTAGGAACGTCTTTAAAGGGCATGAGGTGTATCATTTTCGAAAAACGATCAACTATTACCATGATAACAGTGTAACCTTTAGATGGGGGAAGGTTACAAAGAAAATCAATCTCAATCGATTTCCAGGGTCGTTCAGGGATTTCGAGTGGTTGTAGTAACCCATATTGACGGTGTCTGGACTTCTTATTTCTCATACAAGTTTCACATGATTGAATGAAACTTTTAACATCTTCTTCCATTTTTGGCCACCAGAAATTACGGGAGATCAATTCCAAAGTTCTTCTTACACCCAAATGTCCAGCAGCAGGTTTGTTATGGTAGCGAATGAGGATGTCTAAACGAAGCTTTTCAGGAATATAAATCAAGTTATTATATAATATTAAGTTATTTTCAATCTTAAACTTATTCATTTTCCTGAAAGGTTTATAAGGGTAATTTTGAGATACGTTATTGGGTGAGAAGTAGATACGAAGGTCATCTGCGAGTTTATCATCCTTTAAGTTTTCAATTATAGAATTGAGAAAGTCACTAGCAACGCTAATTAAGCAAGTTATTTCTTTAATATTTTTGCTATCTAAAATAAATTCAGGGGTATCTTCAATATCTTCACTTTCATAATCGGGTCTACGTGATAGTGAATCAGGCTTACCATTTTTGCATCCTTGGCGATAGCTGAGTTCAAAGTCGTACTCCTGGAAGAATAGATGCAAACGATGTTGTCTTTGATTACCTATCTTTCCTCCAAGAGTGTATAGAAGATTCTTATGGTCGGTGAAGACTTTGATTTTGAACTTAGCACCCAATAAGAGATGACGCCAGGTAGAGAAAGCATCCTTAATAGCTAGAAGTTCCTTGTCGGTGATAGAGTAATTTAACTCAGCGTTGTTAAGACTTCTAGAAAAATAAGCTACAGGATGTAATCGGTTTTCATTATCATATTGAGAAAGAACTGCACCAATAGCAAAACTACTGGCATCACATTCTACTATGAAAGGTTTAGAAGTATCAGAATGTAATAGGATAGGAGAGCTGGTTAATCTCTTTTTCAAGATTGAAAAAGCATAGTCACATTCAGCAGACCAAATAAATTTTTTTCCTTTCTTCGTAAGAGCGTGCAAAGGCTTGGCAATAGCGGCAAAGTTCTTCATAAATCTTCTATAATAATTACATAGACCCATGAAACGTTGAACATCCTTAACGCAATTAGGAACAGGCCATTCTTCTATAGATTTAATTTTCTTAGGATCTGTTGAAATACCAGAACCAGTGATTATATGTCCTAAGAATTCGACTTTGTCTTTATCAAATTCGCATTTAGACAACTTCGCAAATAGATTATTATCCAAAAGAGTTTTTAAAACATTACGTACTGTTTTATGATGTTCTTCGAGGGAGCTGGAATAAATTAAAATATCATCAAGGTAGAGAATAACTGATTTCTCTAAAAAGGGGCGAAGAACAGAGTTAATAAATGATTGGAAAACGGCTGGCGCGTTTTTCAATCCAAAAGGCATAACGAGATACTCGTAATGGCCATATTTAGTACGGAAGGCTGTTTTATATTCATCACCTTCCTTAATACGAATAAGATTATATGCAGAACGCAAATCTAATTTTGTAAAATATTTTGCTCCCTTAACACAATCAATAATATCGTTGATAAGTGGTAACGGATATGAATTTCTAACCGTAACCTCGTTTAACTTTTTATAATCCACGCATAAACGTAAAGAACCGTCTTTCTTTTTCTGAAATAGAACAGGGTAACCAGCAGGTGAACATGATTCCCTAATAAAACCTTTTTCTCGGTTTTCTTTAATATATTCCTGTAATACTTCAGATTCATCAAGGGTAAGCGGATAAATCGGACCGTAATGTAAAGTGGCGCCTTCTTTTAATATAATTTCGCAATCCGTTGGGCGATGAGGGGGTAG
This sequence comes from Neocallimastix lanati (nom. inval.), assembly GCA_016946835.1. Classification (NCBI taxonomy): domain Eukaryota; kingdom Fungi; phylum Neocallimastigomycota; class Neocallimastigomycetes; order Neocallimastigales; family Neocallimastigaceae; genus Neocallimastix; species Neocallimastix lanati (nom. inval.). Next base: position 2,180,512 of record JACVTC010000009.1, on the reverse strand, counting down.
CTTATCAGCTTCCTTCTTACTAAAGACAGTTGCTAGATCTCTATATTGTTCTGGGATATCTTCAATATTAGGTTCCTCAGAATTAGTATTGTCCTTTTGGGAAAGAAAAGAATAAATTAAAAGATGATAATTGAAAAATTCACCATAATAATTATTAAATGAACTTTTCTTTTCCGAGAATGTTTTAATGATTTTTGATTTAAAATCTTTAAGATTTAAAGTCGAATATAAATAATTTTTTTCGTAATTATAGTGGATTTTATAAGATTTCATATAATGAATTCCAAAAAGTAAATCCACTGGAATATTATCTGTAACTAGAAAATTTAATTTCCGTTGGATGAGGTAAAATTTGTTATTGATACATATTTTATGTTGGAATTTCAAAGGTACAAATTTAAGAATAGAATCAATATCCCCACTTATTCCTTTTATAAGAACTTTCTTTTTAAGTGTTTGTGTTTTTAAATTTAACTTTGAAACCAAATTAGAAGAAATAAAATTACAAAAGGACCCACAATCTAGCATTGATTTAACTTGAGTTTTAATAATTTTATTTTTATTATTCTTAATTGGTACAAAGGAATTGAAAAGGAAAAAGGAATTGGGTAGATTATGATCTAATGTTGGAAAATTATATTGGATGACATTGGTAGGATGATGGGACTTCAAAAGAAGTCCATTGTTTAGTTTTTTGAATTAATCTTCTTAACTTCGGTAATATGATTATTATTATTATTGTTATTACTGAAGTTATTTTTTGATTTATTATAAAAGTTATTATTTCTGCTAAAGTTATTATTATTATTATTTTTATTTTTGTTATTATTATTAGAACGGGAATGTGTGTTTCTTTTATTATCGTTTTTATAACCTGAAAGTTGATTTATCTTATTCTTAGCATCTTGAGAAGCTTCGATTAAAATACATTTAGTAGTTATTTCTTCTAACTTATCGGGAAATTTGTCCATTTTATTGATTTCTTCTTTAAATTTAGGGTGTAGGCCATTATAGAAAAATAATACTAATGGCTCTTCTGCCCAACCTAAGTCAGTAGTTAATTTACGAAAAGAATCAATATAATCATTGATTTTTCCATAAGAATGTTTTATATTGATTAAATTGATCTTTTTTAATTTTTTGCTCACAAAGTCGGGGAATGCTTCTTTTAGTTCTTTCAAAAGTAGATTTAGAGAAATGGGAGATGTTCCTACTGGATATTTATTTTGATACCAACTTCTTGCGGCTTCCCTTAATCTGGATTGAACGAAATTTATTTTTGACTCCTCAGGCCAAAACTTACAAGGATAGGTCTTAAATGTATCACCACAGAGTTGACAAAAGAGCTCTGTTTCCGATACAACTCCAGTAAATAACCCAGGATCAGGGACTTGTGGAACATTACCAGAAAAAGTAGTTCTCATGATAACATCGTGATCGTTATCATATCTAGTTGTAGTTGATGCATTATCATCAACACCAACTTGAGGATTTTGAATTGAAGCATCCGAAAATGAAGGAATAGGATTTCTAACATTATTTATTGAAGTAGATGCGTTAGAAGCGTCTCCTTTTTGAGAAAGTATTTGAAGCTCCTTTTTAAAATATAAAGTTGCATTTTTTAAAGAGTTTAAAGAAGATATTATATCAGCATGTGCGCGATTATAAGAACCAAACTCCTTCATTATTTCTTCATGATATCGTTGGAGATCTTCTTTAGAGACGAAGTTTTCATTTACATCTGAAACTATGTTAGAGCAAACTTCAGACGTTTCATTTCTCAACTGATCTACACTTCCAGCTAAAGTTGCACAAGCTTGTGAAGCTTCCGTTCTTAATTGTTCAACCGAGTTTTCTTGATTTATATCCATCTCTTCTTCGTCAGACTTGTCAGAATAAACACCAGATTTCCTTAGACCAAATTTCGGCATTCCAAGGAAGTTATTAAACAACTGGTAAGATTATTGTTAAGATTATATTTGGTTTTGATATAACTTGGTTGGAATGCTATAAACTAATAACTTCCTTATGATAATTAAATTTTATTTTATCAGTATTATTATAGAATTTTATTATATTTTTATTTTATTATTTTATTTGATTTTATTTAATAATATTTTCTAATGAATGAAGTTATCAGATTATTAAAATATTAATAATCTTACGAAGATTATTTAAAACATTTAATTCACTATTCTTTTATACATAAAAATAAACAATTAAAAAGTTATATAATAATAAATAAAATAATAAACAATAGTTTAAAAAGTTAGATAATAATAAATAAAAAATAAACAATTAATTATACTTTAAAAAGTATAAATTATATTCAACAATTTTATTATTATTATTATTATTTAATAATAATAAATAATATATATTTATATTGTAAAAGGATTTTGAGGCGTATGATCATACTAAATAATGATTAATTTGTTATGGTAATGAGGCTTATATAGCTCATCGAGTTATATCCTTTACAAAGTAAGTTGAAATTCTAATTAATAATCCATTATATGTTCGTTCTTTACCAACAATGGTACAGAATTGAAGATTATTAAAAAAAAAAAAAATAATATATTCTAATATTTAAAAATTTAATTTTTCACTAACAAAATAAATATTATTTTAACTATTCTAATATAAATAACTTAAATAAATATTTTAATAAAATTTATCTCTAAATTAAAACTAAATTACCAAAACAAACTAAATATTTAAACTAACCAAAATTATTTTTATCTTTAACTATAATAAAACACAAAAACAAAACTAATCAATTTTACTAGAGAACAATTTAATTTTATATAATTATTTATTTAATTATTTATTAATACTAATACTAAATATTTACTATTTCATTCTCGAAAAATTAAAAGAAAAATATAAAAATAAAGTTGAAAGAAGAGGAAGAACTAAAGTATTGTTTTACTTTGTTCTTTTTATATCATTAAAACATTTATTTGATTGGAGTAAAAATAAAAATAAAAATATAAAATATAATAAAAATATAATAACAAAAATATAATAATTTTATAATAATAAAATATAATAAAATATAATTTTAATATAATATTTAATATAAGATAATAATAAAAATATAATAAAGTATAATAAAAATTTTATAATAAAAATATAAAATAATAATAAATATAATTTTAATTATTTATAATAAAATATCTAATTGTTTACTATTACAATATTAAATAAATGCAATTAATACATTATTTTAAATAATTTAATTATTTATGCATTATTTAATTTCCTTATTATATATTTTAATACTTTAGTATTTATTCTTATTTATTTATTAATTAATCTTAATAGTTTATTTAATTTTTTATTTATTTTTTATTTATTATTTGTATCGTAACATGATGCCACCCCTAAGATCAGACTTCGTCCCTTGAAGTCTCAATTTCACATAATCTATACGGAACGATATTCTTTAAATGCACATTTCTTTCGGCTATTTCATTAGTAACTGGATCACAAAGCGTTACTGTGTTAAATTGTTTTTTAACTATTTTCATTGGTCCTAAGAAATAAGGATCAAGTTTTCTTCTGTTTATATATTTAACTAACACTAAGTCACCAGGTTTATATTCTGCTTTAAGTCTTTTAACTTGTTTTCTTCTATCTTCCCATATTTTATTGGCAGTTTGAATATTGTTTATGGCTTCTTTTATCCATTTATAATGAGTAGTAAACCTTCTAATTAAAAATTCATCTTCACTTTCATAATTTTCCTTCTTGTCTAAGTTCAACATTAATTCAAATGGCTGAAGATCACGACGACCATACAACAATTCAAAACTTGAAAATTTTGTTGTTTCATTTTTACAAGTACGTAAAGCCCATAACGCACTTGGTAATATTTCATCCCATATAGAAGTGTTTTTGTTGCATAATAATCTTAAGTATTTTCCAATTTCTTTATTGCGGTTTTCAACTTCACCATTTGACTCAGGATGATAAGTAGCAACAAATTGAACGAAAACGCCATATAAATCAAGAAATGCTTTTGTTTTATCGGAGCAGAATTGTGGACCATTATCAGTTACGATTACTTCAGGTATTCCAAATCAAGCAAAAATATCAGATAAAAATTCAATTACATCATCGGATTCAATATTTTGTTTTGGTTTTGCTTCAACCCATTTTGTTAGATAATCAACTAAGACTAATATATATTTATTTCCTTTCTTGGTTGTTGGGAGTGGGCCTATAATATCTAAACCAACTCTTGAAAACGGTAATCCTGGTTTAGTAGCAATGTCTTCTGTTTGATAGTTAAATGACTGGGGTCTAAATAATTGGCATCTTTCACAGGTTTTTACAATATACTTAACATCAAGAATCATATTAGTCCAATAATAGTCACGTTTAAGTCTATTATAGGTTTTAAATACACCTTCGTGACCAATTTTATGTGCTTTTAATATTAAATCAACTTTTTCGTCTTGATTCTTAATAACTTTTCTCAGTTTACCATCATCTTTAAAATATTCTTCATTATTAATTACTATGAATTTGTCTTTATAACAAGAAAGTAAATTATTTGAATTATTTTCACCTATTTCACTTGTTATGGTACTTATAATTTTATTATGCTCAGTATGTAGTCTGGATAATGCATCTGCTATAACATTCTTTTTTCCTGGTTCATATAATACTTTAACTTTTAACATCGAAAGAAGTAAAACCCAACGTGTTTGCCTAGAATTATTGGTTTCTTTGTTTTTGAATAATCCTACTAATGGCTTGTGGTCTGTGTAAAGAAGTGTTTCATACTTATTTCCAGCAATATAAGACTTAAATTTTGTAACACAGTAAGTCGCGGCTGTACCCTCAAGATCTGTTATTGCATAATTCTTCTCCGCCGGCTTTAAAGAGCGACTTACAAAATGAATAGGTTTTTCAATGTTGTTTTCATCTTTTTGAAGAAGAACTCCTCCAATACCATCATAAGAAGCGTCAGTACGGATAATGAATTGTTTATCAAAATTAGGCATAGTTAAAATAGGAGCAGAAGCTAACTTAATTTTTAATTCATTGAAACTATCATCTTATTCTTTATCCCATATAAATTTAACACCTTTCTTACATAATTTGAACAATGGTTTAGCAATATTAGCAAAGTTGAATATAAACTTTCGATAATAGCCGACTGCACCAAGAAAGGACTGTAATTGAGTGATATTTCTTGGTGGAATCCATTCTAAAATAACTTGAATTTTTTCTTGTATAGGGGAAATTCCATTAATTGATAAAGTATGACCTAATAAATTGACTTTTTCTTTGAAGAAGTTGCATTTTTCTAAATTAATTTTTAAATTATTTTCTTTAATGATGTTGAATACTTTATTGAGATCCTCTATATGTTGTTCAATAGAAGGAGAGAATACAACTAAATCATCAACGTAGACAAACATACAAATTCCAATAAGTGGTAGAAATATCCTATTCATTTCTCTTTGGAAGGTTCCGGGAGCATTACATAATCCAAAAGGCATTACTCGAAACTGATAATTGCCATACATAGTGGTGAAACTTGTTTTAGGTATACCGTCTTTATACATTGGAATCTGATGAAAACCAGAAAATAAATCGATTGTAGTGAACACTTTAACCTCAGTTCCAATTGAAAATAATATTTCATCGATTAAAGGTAATGCGTAGGCATCTTTTATTGTGACGGTGTTTAATTTCCTAAAGTCCACACACAATCTCCATTTCTTATTCTTTTTTAGTACTAATATAACTGGAGAGGACCAGGGAGAATTGGAAGATTCAATTAACTTGTTATTTATAAGTTTTTCTAATTCAACTTTAAGTGCTTTAGCTTGAACCCTAGAAAGCCTATAACATCGTTGTTTTATTGGTTTGGCATTATCTACTAAATGAATTCTGTGTGGTAATAATTTTGTCGGTTGAAGTTCTTCAATTTTTGTTGCAAAAATAGTGGAAAATTCTTTTAATAATTTTCTAACCTTCTTTTTATTTTTATTGGGAATTTCAATTATAATGTTTTGTAGTAAAGTCGCCTTTTTATTTTCATCTTCATCAATTTTATTATTAACTTTGCTATCATTATTATTATTTATAGTATTTAATTCTTCATTATGGTTTTCCAACAATTTATTATTATTTTCATCTTTATTTTCATTAATAAAGCAGTATAAATAAGAATTGTTATTAATATCAGAATTAGATTTATCATCTGTATTTATTGATTCATCTTCTTCATCATCGTTAATAACATCTTCATTATTTTCTTTTCCAAGTTTTGTTAAACATTTCCATGAATTATTTTCTTTCATAAGACATAGAGAATTATTTATTGGGTTTATAAATAAATTATTATCTTTAAGTGTTCCATAACCAATTAAAATATCAAATAAATTATGTTTACTATCAATAACTCTAAAAATATCGTGTAAATTTAACTTTCCAATATTAACATTTAATAGATATATCTCTGTATACACATTTTCTTTTGATAAGACTTGGACAATATTATTTTTTACATATCCCATTGGGTTAATATTTCCTAGCTTGTTTAAGAATTGTTTGGTAACTATATTTATACTAGCACCTGTATCTAGAAAAGCGATTCCTTTTACTTTATTAATTCGACATTCTGTTGTTGCTACATCATCTCTAGCCATTACTGATAAGATGATTTCTTCTGGAGTTTTCTTATTTATTGCAGGGCTTTTTAGCCTCAATGCTTTTATAAATTCCGCTCGTAATTTTGGACTAATATCTAATAATTGTGAAAATGTAATATTTGCAAATTTATTATTGAGATCATTTGTTATATCATATTTTGGTTGTCCATCCATTATCATAATGTGTTTTTCTATTTTATCAGTATTATTATTTTTTGTTTTTCTTTCTTCTAATTGTGTACTTGGTAATTTATTTTGTTTATTAATATTAGTTTCTTGAATAATATTTTCTGATTCTTCAATGATTTCTTTTTCTTTTTGTTTTTTAGCATTTTGTTTCGCTTTGTTGATAGATGGTTGTGCTAAAACTGAAACATCAATTTCATTAAGTCTTTCAGTTTCAGTTGAATGTGTTGTAATAGGTAATATTGAAATATCATTCTCAGTTTGAATTTTATTGCTATTGCTTTTATCAACATCAAAACTAGCATTGGTATTATTGTTTTCAATTGTTTGTAATTCATCATTTTCTAATTCCATTTTTTCAACTTCATTATTATGATTATTCTTTGTATTTATAGTTTTATTTGTTTTTGTTTTAGTCTTACTATAAGGCTTTTCTTTATTTGTTTTCTTATTATTTCTTACGGCAACAGCAACAACTTCATTTTTGGTTTGATTGTTGGAAGTTTTCCTTCTTCCATTTAAAAGTTTAAAGATTCATTATTATTCTTTTCTTCCATTTCTGCAAGTTGTTTGAAAGAGTAAGGACAATGATTGTAATAATGACCCTTTTGACCGCATCTATAGCATGTTTTTTGATTATTATAAGTTGATTTCGTTTCATTAATATTATTATTATTAGAAAAGTTTGATTCTTTTCTTGTAATTGGATTATTGTTTGTATAATTATTGACTTTATCATTATTAAAATGAATTCTATTATAATTTTTTTGAAAGTCAGCATTTCCTTTGTAATATCTTTGATTAAAATTATTTTTCTTGATGTAACTTTGTCTTCCGTTAAAAGTGGAATTATAATTTATTGTTTTGGTTTGTCTGTAAGGATTAACTGTGTAATTATTATTGTTGTAATAAAATGGATGATTATTATATAACGTTGTCATTATAACTTCATTATTGTTATTTCTTCTTTCTTCAGCTCTTTCTGCAAGTTCAGCTTCTTCAAATGCATCTTCTAAATCCAAACATCTTTGTGTAATTACTTGTGATCTTGCGTAGGGTCTATAAATAATTGATTCTTCATAATCTTCTACTGTAATAAATGTTTGGTAAAACTTTGGGAGATTATTATACAATTTTTTATATCTCCAATTGAAATTTCTTATGCTTTCTCCTTTCTGAATTCTTAACTTTTGAAGCCGTTTGCATTTTTCTTGTGGTGTTATGTCTAAAGCCTTCTCAATTGCGTCCTTAATTTCTTGAATTGTTGGATAATTTTGAACACCATCTTCAATTGTATATAAGTCTTGTATTATTCCCCTTAATTTTCCTTCAACACACTCCATTGCCCAGGAGTGTATACTCATTGGATTGGTGATATTTGCTAAAGACATGATTCTTGTGAATTCGTCACACCAAGAATCAATATCTCTATCGTATTCATTAAGACGGGGAAGTAAACTTTCTAATTCTAATATTTTCATTTTAATAAGATTGAATATATTGATGGATGGATTGATAAGTGGATAAGTTTTTGTTGTTTTGTTAATTATAAGATTATTTTTTATTTCCTATAAATATTTTTTTGTTATTTTTTGCCTGAACTTATTGAATTAACTTTTTAATGGATGACTAATTAGAAGTATTGATAAATTTTTTTTTTTTTTTGTTTGTTTGTTTTTATAAATAATATAAAGTGAAAATTTCTTGATTATGAATTTAAATATAGAGTGATGATTATTTTTAGATTAAACTGATACTGAAGTAAAACTGAATAAATTGAAATTAAAAATGTGTAAGTGAAAAATTTTATTTATTTATTGGATTGATTAATTATTTGATGTATTGAAAATTAAAACTTTTATTTTTATATTCTTATAAAGATTTGTAAGGTGGACCTTATACCTTCGGTGATATAAGTTCATTATTGTTCCAGTGCTCGATCTTGTCCAAAAACCCTGACAACACTCGGATAGTTGATAAACTACGGAAAGTGCCGTGGGGAGTATAATTATTACTTTGGGACGTATTCACGCACTCACGAGATCGACTAAAAACCTTAATTAGTAAAAAATTGGAATCACCCTAATTCTTTACTAATTAATTTTCAACCGGTTTACACACTGTATATAAATCTTTATAATTTTTGGTTTTAATTTTTATTTTGAATGAAAATAATAAATATACTTTTTTATCAGTATTTAATAATCTTATTTTTATACTATATACTATTTATTTTAAATTTTATTTATAAAATTTAAACTTTACAATATCAAAATTAACAAAAATTTTACTTTAATTATAATTCCCTATTTACCTACTAACTATTTTCAATAATTTATTACTAATTTATTTTTTTTTTTTTTTTTTTTTTTTTTTTTATTACCAATAATTTTATTAATAAAATTTCCAAATTAAATTTATAATCCAAAATTTTATTTTTTATATATATTTTATTATTATTACCAATAATTTTATAATAAAATTTCCAACTTTAATAATCCAAAATTTTTTTTTTTTTCTTTGTCAATTTTCTAACTATTCTATTGGCTAAATTTAAAATTTTTTTTTTTTTTTTTTTTTTTTTTTTTTTTTTTTTCTACAACTTTATTATTTAATAATAAAATTTAATGTACGAAAATAACAAAAGATTTTATTTGATTAGCCGAAATTGCTAGCTGTTTGGAGATACGTTACGTTATGTTAAAATTAAGATATAAAATAGTTTTATGATTAATAACGTTACTAGGTTAATATGTTGAATTATATATTAATAATCCAACAATAATTAATTAATAATAATATAAAAATAATATAAGATAAATAATTAAGTTATTTAAACACTTAATATCTAAGAATATTTTAAATAATAATTTCTTTGTAGGATTTATGAAAATATTTATTTATTGAATTATTAGTATATAATTATTGTAAATACAATAACCTTACAAAGAACATAAAAGATAGATTTTTACATCTTTCTTTTATACTTTGTAAGTTACATAATAATAATATTTAATTATAAGATATTAATAATATAGTAATATGAATATTAATAAAATATTAAGATAATAACAATATCGATATGTTTAAAATATTTAATATAACTAAATAAATTTAATTTATAATTATATAATTAATTTGAATAATTAAAAATAGTAGTTAATATATATGATGTAAACATATATATAAACATAATATAAATAAATACATGTGACGTCATATGTAGATAATTGAAATTATTAATATAAATCTTATTTACTAATATTCTCAGAATTATTAGGCCTAAGATAATTCTTTAAATATTAAATAAGAATTTATATTAATTATTAATTAAATGTATATTGAAATGTGAATAACTGAAATTGAGATTTCAATTCAGTTATAATTTCAACAAGTTTTGTTAAGATAATAACTGAATTTCAATTCAATTTCAATTTCGATAATTCAGTTATTTGAATTTCAATATTAATAAATAATAATAATATAATAATTATTATTAAATTAACTTTATTAAAATATTTAGGAATTAGTCTAGGCCAACTAATTACTAAATATTATTAACATATTGAATTTAATATATATTAAATAATGTAAACACGTGATTGTCATATTAAATTAATTTCTACATATTATATTTTAATTATAAATTATAATATTTAGCAATATTTGATTCTTATATTTTATTTATATTAAATATTTATATTATTATCTAACTTTATATTATCAATATCAAACTTATATTAATATTATTTACATATTCATATTAATAATTAATATTTTAATAATTAATTATTTTATATAAATACATGTTTAAATTCTTTTGATTAATCCTTTGTAGGATTATTGTAATTTAAATTATAGTAATAATTATATAAAATAATAATGTAATAAAATATTATTAAAATTAAATAAAATTTATATTTTAAATAAAAACTTAATTATAAAATTTACTAATAACAATATGTTTAAATAAGAGTAAAATTAAATTATTAATTAATTACTATAATTTGGCATCTTGACCTAATCGTTAAGACCAAATTATCTTAAAACTTTGACAAGTTTTGTTAAGATAATAACTGAATTTCAATTTCAATTTCAATAATTCAGTTATTTGAATTTCAATATTAATAATTAATAATAAATTATTATTAAAATATTTAGGAAATAGTCTAGGCCAACTAATTACTAAATATTATTAACATATTGAATTTAATATATATTAAATAATGTAAACACGTGACTGTCATTAAATTAATTTCTACATATTATATTTTAATTATAAAATATAATATTTAGTTATATTCTTATATTTTATTTATATTAAATATTTATATTAGTTTATATTATCAATATCAAACTTATATTAATACTATTACATATTCATATTAATAATTAATATTTTAATAATTAATTATTTTATATAAATACATGTTTAAATCTTTTGATTAATCCTTTGTAGGATTATTGTAATTTAAATTATAGTAATAATTATATAAAATAATAATGTAATAAAATATTATTAAAATTAAATAAAATTTATATTTTAAATAAAAACTTAATTATATTTACTAATAACAATATGTTTAAATAAGAGTAAAATTAAATAATTAATTAATTACTATAATTTGGCATCTTGACCTAATCGTTAAGATCAAATTATCTAAAAAACTTTGACAAGTTTATTTAATTATTTATTTATTTTGCATAAATAATTATTTTATTAATTATTTTATTAATTATTAATAATATCTTCTTGAATATTCTTTCTGTACAAATTATAGAAAGTTAAAGAATATTTCGGTTCATAATTCAACTGAAATGAATTTAGAAATTCTTATTATATAAATTATTTTATTCTTTTTTGATAAGATTCATTTTCATCAATTAAAGTCTATATTCTAGAAACTTTACATTATTAATTATTACAAACATATTTCTAAATATTTCTTTAAAATTATTTTTACATGTTAAAACTGTTTTTCCGTTAAAAGTATAAATAGTGCGAACTTCACGAATGAAAATATTTTTCTTCGTGCTTTTATTAATAATAATTAACGTATAAGTAATTCGAAATATTACCTTGTTAATTAATATTAATAATTACTTTAAATTTTATAATTAATAAAAAATATTTCTAATAAAACGAATTATTTATACAGATAGTGTAAACCTATTGAGTTTTTTTCCTTTCTGTGTTTCTATACCACGTCCCGCCGTTACAATAGAAGCACCTCCGTTACAGTACCTTTGTTTCATTTCGTATTGTATAATCTGCAAGTATAGAGCCAATAACATTATCTTCAATGCCTTCTATAAAATTTTTTTTCTTAAAATGTAAAATAATTGTTTCTGATGGATGACGAATTAGAAAATTAACACATTCTTCTAATACATCAGTAACAAGAAGATAATCGTAAGAACCCTTATTTCTATTTGCGACAGCAATAGAACCGTGAGAAATATATATATTTTTAGCATCATAATTATCTGATGTCATTCTCAAATCCAAATATCTAATTCCATGATCTAATTACTCTCTAATATCTAAATTCTGAGTTTCCGCAAAATCAGCCAAAATTGTTCCATATAATGCATATCCGAGACTAATGAAATAATCTACAAATCTATTAGTTGTTATTCTTGCTATATCAAAAGTTCCACTATCATGTGTACCTGTGTACCTGGAATATTAATTTGATTGAGCGTTTTTTCTCCATCAATAAATTCCATCCAATGTGTGTCTATGTTATCTTCATTGTCTTCGGCATTAACATTAATAAATAATGTTATAAAACAAGCAATAAAAAAAGTACTTAATAGATTTTTCATTATTAAATATTATAAATAATATTTTTATTTTTTTTTTTTTAATTTAAAAAACAATATTTTTATTTTTTTTTTTATTAATTTAAAAAATAATATTTTTACTTTTTTTTTATTAATTTAAAAAATAATATTTTTACTTTTTTTTTATTAATTTAAAAAATAATCATTTTTAAAATTAAATTTCAATAAAAAATTGTATAATACTGCAGTCCAGATATTATTTACACACTATATATTAATTTGATACATTGTGTTAGAATATAAAAACAAGTATTTAATAATAATAATATTATCCAATCATATTAAATATTTTACACTTATATAATAAATTAAATTTATGATTTAAAACACAAAATATTATATAAAAGAACACCCAAGTGTTATTTTAACACATTAAAAAAATAAAAAGATTTTATTAACATATTTATTACAATAAATAATAAAATATATTAATAATTAAAATGGATAAAAAATATAGTACAATTATAGTAATATATATATTTGTTTTTCTTTATATTAAAATTTGTAAAACTTACAAATTATACGAAGTTTTAAGCAAAGAAGATGTATTAAAAACTACTAATGAATATTATATCAGTTTTTATTGTAAAAACGATACATGTGCAGTAGTTGATGATCTTTATAATAATCCACTTGTGGAGATTCCTGATGAAAAAGGAAATATAATAACATATATTAGTTATACTTGTACATATGATAATATTAAATTAAGTAAATGCCCCAAGGAAATATGTGCTTACGGTAAATGTAAGTCTACTAAATGTACCACTGATTCACAATGTTTATCAAATAAATGTATCGATAATTTTTGTGTTTTTAATAAAGAAACCCCAATAGTACGTTGTGACAATATTTATACTCCAGATACACTTTTTTCTCGTAGAAGTTCATATATGTATTGTAAACCATACCCTGAACCATGTGAAACAGATGATGAATGTTCTTCCAGAAAATGTTCTATAAATAAAACATGTAATTCTCAAACACAAGGTCCTTCTGACAGTGAAGGAACTTCATTATTTTAGGCATGTATTTCATTACATTTATTTTTATTGTTTCATTAATTCTTTGTTTTTGTTGGTGCTTCAAAAAAAAATAAAAAAATTTGAAAATATATTGAACTTATTTTAATAATATATTGTATATTTATCATTATATCACAAATGTGATCAATTGGTTATGTATTAGTTAATTAATGTTGTTTTGGATTCAATTATAATTATAAACTAATATATAATAATGATGATAACAATAAAAATGTTTATACATATCAGTCTTTAAGATACGTTTATCATACATAATAAAATATTGTGATACATTTTTATTTATTCTAATTAATTAGTATTTATCATAAAGATAAAAAATGCAATATTAATTTATAATTTTTATTAGATACATAAATTAATAATTGTCTCCATTTTGATTAAAGGATAGGTATCAATAGTATATTATCATATTAAAATATTAATTGATTGAATTGTAACAAAACTTAATTTTTTTATATACGAAAATCCGGTAATGAATTATTTGAAAAATTTTATTAGAACAATATAGTACCAAAGAAGAAAATTCTTTCAATAAAATAAAACTACTTATAGTTTTAAATTATTTTATTGAAAAATTAATAATAATATTCATAGTTACATTAATTAATTATTGATATTATCGATTTAATAAATATTCAAATGTAGAAATACATTAATTATAATATAATGTATTATTTTATATAATAAACTTTTCTTAATATTTTTTATTTATAAAATTTTTAATTTTTTTTAAATATAAATAAAATATAGTTCATTATTTTTATTAATATTTTTATTTAATAGTATTTTAAATATATATTATTACTTGAATAAATTTAAGATTTATTAATTAAATAAAAAATTAAGTAAAGAAAAGAGAGGATATATATTATAATAAAAATATTATTTAATAAAAAAATAAACATTGAAAATACATTGTATAAAATACTTTATCAAAATAAATTACTAAAAATGAAATTTAAAAATTAAAACAATTAAAATATAGCAACATAAATCAAATTTATTTTTAAAAAAATTCATAAAACTTTTTTAAAAATTTAACGTAAATCCTTAATAAAATACATAGTATAAAATAGAATAAATATTATACGGTAAAATATTGTTGAAAATACATAGTAAAAATAAAATTGTAAAATATTTTGATATATATTTAAAATAAATTCGATGACACAAAAAAAAAAAAAAAATAAATTTCATATATTATTTTTTATAATTTTAATATAATATAAATAAAGTAGGATTAAAATATAATTATATATATATTTATTGATTTTAGTATTTATTTAAATTCATCAAAAATTGTTAAGTTTGAAATTTTGCTATTAAAATAAACTTTAATATAAATTTATAGTATATCTTTCTTTTTAAAATATTATATATAATAATATTTAAATTTAAAAAAAATAAAAATAAACAATATGAATTGATTTATATAATTTATTTATGTATGTGTTATACATTTTCAAAAATACTTCTTTCAATTAAAAAAATAAAAATTAATTGATTAAGTTTGAAAACTGCATAACTTACAAATAGGAAGTATATAACTTTTGCGATGAATTAAGAAATGAAAATGGTTCTACTGAATATTTACTAATCATATTAAACTCATATTTTTCAAATATTTTTATTATTTTTTCACTGTTAATTGCATTTTCATAATGTTTTGTTAAGTTGGAATTTTCAATATTTACAAACATTATATTATCACATTCTTTATGCACATATCGTAAGGTGCCTAATAAATAAACTGGTGATTCTTTATCTAATGAATCTAAAAACTTATTTTTTTGTGTGTCAATACATTCTCTATATTGTATGCAAGTGGATTTGATATTACCATTAAATAAGTTATAATCTATAAAAAGAACAATAAATATTCCATTGACATTTTGGCTAATATTGTTCATACTTTCGATATCACTATAATTGAAATCATTAAGGGCGAAAAAGCACGTAGCAATATTAAAGGAGTCTTTTAATTTAATGTTTTGAATAGTAGTTGGATAAACGGTGATACGATTCTTAATATCTGATTTTTTAATTATTTCATTTAAATTTTTTAATTTCATATTGTCGGGTTCAACACACCCAATTTTTCGGAAGTGTTTCCATTTATGAATATCTCCACCATTCCCAAAACCTATATCAAGTAAGTTTCCTTTATATTCATTAAGTATATTTAGTTTTATTCTATTATGATATTTACGCATTAGGATATTAGAATTCGATAAAAATATTTCAAGATTAATTTTTTGAAAAGAAGCAAGAACTATACTATTAAAAGTATTTAAACTATTCGAGGTCCATTTATCTTCCTGTTCTTTCACAAATACACTTTTATCCAAATCGGTGTTAACCCTAACCCCTAATTCAATAATAAAAGGAATTTTCTTTTCTTTCACTAGTTGATAGTAAACAATACATTTATTGAACGGAGTATCATTGATGATATCCACTTTTTTACGGTAATACATAATACCTTTATTTTTATCACGATTTAACTTTCTATGTTGATGTTATTTTAAACATATTTTTTTAAATTCAGCTAATGTCAATTTAAAATTCTACTTTTTAATTGAATGTTGTTTAGCGTAAAAATAACGACCATCAAATCGAAGATCAACCGTGTTTCTTGTTTTAATCTTATAAACCCTAGTATTTTCAACTCTAGTATTTTCAACTCTATGACTATCAAAAGGAATAATATTTTGCAAAGTATATGTGGAGGCACCATCCGTAATAATAATACCATCATTTGGCACCAAATTTTCACTTTCATTATTCATTTCATTTTCTATAAAATTTTGTAAATCGGAATAATTTCCGTTTTTTCTTATTTTCTTTCGCTTAAATCTGTCCTTGAAAGAGTCAAAATTTAAAGAATCAAGAATAGTAATGCGTTCCTTATAACTCTTTAATCTTAAATCAATATAATGATAAAGAATATCAAATGGGATAAAATCATCATTTACAAATTCACAATCGAAAAATAAATGAAGATCGGATTTAATACAATTTATGTATTCCACTTCGAAATTCTCAGATACATTAAACATTAAATGATTGATGATAATGAATAATTGACGTAATCCGTCTGTTTTAGCAGCCACAAAAAACGTGTTTTTTACAAGATCATCAGCAATGTCGAATATGGTGTCAAGTGACGGTATAATTGGTTTTTGGAATTCAAAATTTGGTAATAAATAAAATAAATATAACAAAATATTATAATAAATATAATAACTCTCAAAAACAAAAATTATTTTATTTTTTTTTTTTTTTATTATTTTTTATTTTAAATATTTTATTATTTATTTTTATTGTAATACTGCAAAACGCAAGGGTTGATATAGTATTAATATTAAAAAAAGTTTTATTAACTAAAAAATTAAAATAATAAACACAAAGAAAAGAATATTTTTTAATAAGAATTTTACTTATATTTATATTTTTTTTTCAAAAGTTAAAGTTATTAAAAAATAAAAATAAAAGTTTCTAAAAAGTTTTTAAAAATCGAAAAATTTAAAAAAAATAGAAAACAATAGAATTAAGAATATAATAAAATAAATTTTAATTAATTAAACACAAGAATTATCAAGAAATTCTAGTAATTTCTTGAACTATAAAGAAACTTCTAGATCTTTTAGAATAAAATTATAAAATAATATTAAGTATGAATCGATTCCTAAGTAGTTTGATTCATGGTATTAGTTAATAACAACTATACCAGAAATAATATTTTTTAAATGTTAATGTAAGAATCTATAATTATTTTTAAATAAAATAATTATATTTTCTTAGTTATTAAGATAATAACTGAATTTCTATTTCAATTTCAATAATTCAGTTATTTGAATTTCAATATTATTAATAATTAATAATATAATAATTATTATTAAAATATTTAGGAAATAGTCTAGGCCAACTAATTAACTAAATATTATTAACATATTGAAATTAATATATATTAAATAATGTAAACACGTGATTGTCATTAAAGTAATATTAATTTCGGGGAAGTTGCATTACGCCAATTTTCACGTGATATATATAAATATGTGGCTTTATCTATTTTGCGCTACATAATATTACTTTATTGTACTATTTTGTTACTTCAATTTTTAAATTAATTATTAAGTGAATAATTAAATAAATTATATAATGGTTAGATTTTATGATTTTAATTCTTTTATTTAAATGTTATTAAAAATATAAATGTTATTAATTATTTTACTTAAATGTTATTAATAAAAAAA
>JACVTC010000009.1:2097500-2155000 GCA_016946835.1 Neocallimastix lanati (nom. inval.) | reverse complement strand
CATGTTTAAATCTTTTGATTAATCCTTCGTAGGATTATTGTAATTTAAATTATAGTAATAATTATATAAAATAATAATGTAATAAAATATTATTAAGATTAAATAAAATTTATATTTTAAATAAAAACTTATTTAATTTACAAATAACTATATGTTTTAAATAAGAGTAAATTTAAATTATTAATTAATTACTATAATTTGGCATCTTGACCTAATCGTTAAGTCCAAATTATCACAAAACTTTAACAATTATTCTAACCTTATAGATTATTCTATTCTATATGAAGATTTTGATAATGAGTCGGATGGTTCCAAAGAATTGGATTACTTAATAGACGTTATATAGAGAAAGGCAATTCATAAAGATGAAGAAACTAGTGACCAAAGAGGAAAGAGGGTTCACGGTAGTCTAAGAGATGATCCTAAGCTAATAGTTACTCCACCTTAAAATAATCTTATTATTAAATAAAGTTTATTCCTAGTCTAAAAAAAAAAAAAAAAAAAAAAAAAAAAAAAAAAAAAAACCTTAAAATAATCTAGTTTTTTCTCTAAAATAAAAATATTAATAATAAAAATCAATAATAAGCAAAATAATAAACAAAAACTATAAACAAATTATCAAGAATTATTTTTAACAAAACTTATTGAAAATATTCTAAAACAAAATAAATGTATTCTTTCTTCATATATTAACAATTATTAATTTCTAAATAATAAATAATTACTTTAAAAGTAATTTTCTTTTCTAAATTAACTTATAAATAGTCTTATATATAGTAAGCTTGTAAATAAATTTATCTTCTTTTATTTCTCTATTTATTTAAAAAGTAAAATGGTTTAATTCTTTTGAAAAAAAATAAATATATGTAATATTCTCATCATTCAATTATTCTTTGTTATTAAATTTTATAAATAATATATAATATTAATCTTATTTAGATTAGTGCTTATATTTAATTTTTATTTAATAATCATATTTAAATTTATTATTATTTTAATGTAAAATTAAATAATTAAATTAATAAATAAATAAAAGTTTTATTATAAAACATGTTTTATTTTCTTTAAAAACATTTTTATTTTAAATGTCAACAATTTTAACATTTTTTAATAATTTTGAAATACCTAATTGACACTTCCAACTCTATATTGGATTAAGCCAATTAGATATTTCACTTATTGAAAAAGAATGAATTAATAAACTTTATTTTATTTATAATTTTAAATATTGTTGTTAAGATTTTAATAAGGTTATATTTTAAATCCGAAATAAAATAATATATTTTATTAAAAAGATTTACTAGGATGATATATCTATATAGTAATATACTATATAGATAAATATATAACAAAATAAAAATATTTAAATAATTTGATTTAACACGAAAATTTTATCTATAATTTACTTTAATAATGTAATTATTCAATTAGTTTGATTAAAATTAATTTCTTTTATTTAATATTAATTTAATAAAAGTATCTATAAAATATAGCTATTTATTATAATAATTTCTCAATAACCTTACAAAGAATATAAAAGATAAATTTTTTCATCTCTCTTTTATACTTTGTAAATTACATAATAATAGTATTTAATTTTTAAGATATTTATAACCCGGCCACTACAATTATACAATTATATAAATAATTATACAATTGAAAAATAGGATATTTAATATATATATATTTATATATATATATATATAATATAAATAAATATTTGTAATTTTATATATAATATTTGAAATTAATTATTAGTATTCTCAGAATTATTAGGTCAAAGATAATTCTTCAAATATTAAATTTTTATGGACAATGAATATGAGAATGCTTTTAAAGAATTAAAGAAAAGATTAACAACATCTTCAATTCTACTACATTCTGATATTACAAAACCTTTTATTGTAGAATGTGAAGCAAGTAGCTTTGTTATTGATGCTGTTCTTTCTAAATGAGATAAAGAAAATAATATGTATCCAGTAGCATATTATTCTAAAAGTTTATTAATTGCTGAAGTAAATTATACCATTACTAACAAAGAACTTTTCGCTATAAGGGATGCTTTTATTGCTTGGAGACATCCACTTCTAAGTGCTAAATAGAGTTAGAGTTAGGGTTAAAGAAATTCTTGATGCTAAACAAACTACTAAAGCCTTTAAGTCCAATATTTATAAATTATATGGATTACCTTATGATATTTATATAGGTGGAAGCTCCCATTTACAAGAGCCTTTTGGAAAGAATATATGAATTTATTAAAAATTAAAACAAATATTGCTACTAATTGACTATCATGAAGCAGTCGGACAAGTTGAAAGATATTAATTCTTTCATTGAATTATATTTAAGAGGATGTTCAAAATCTTATTATCACGATAATTGGATTGATTGGATCTACCTTGCTGAATATGAATGTAATATCTCTGTTAATAAATCTATAAAGGAAATTCCTTTCTTTATTAATTATGGATTCCATCCATCAATGAATATATTCATTTAATTATCTAATATAAATACATACTTTAAATATATTAAAAATATTTACACAAGTTTTAATCATATAAAAAATGTATTATTAGTAATAAAGGAATCTTATAATAATCACTTAGATAAAAAAGAATGGCACCTCAGATCCTTAAAGAAGATGTTTTGGTATGGATTCAAGCTCCTTCTTCATTAAATAAAGAAAATAGTTCTAAACTATCACCTTGCAAATATGGAAGGTATAAAGCTCTTGAAGTTTTAGAAGATAATAATTATAAAATTGATTTAAAAAGATATCTTTTCCTCAAATATCATCCTATATTCCATATTTTCGAGCTTGGATCATCATCAATTATATAAATATTTATTGATGTTAATCATTATTATTTAATATTTTGAATAGAATTTTTATTGAGAGTAATGAATATATTAATTAATATTAATAATAAATATTAATTATAATTAATTAGTAATTAATGTGTACTTTTAATAACTTTAATATATTCATTTTTCATTAAATATTTAATGTTAATAAATATAAAATATTGTCTATATATATATATATATATTAATGTCTTTCTTTTTTCTATAATTTAATTTTTTAATTAATTGTAAAATTAAAAAATAAAAAAAAAGTCAACTTTAATTATGAAATCAGTACTTCAATAGGTTTAAATTTAATTAGAAAAAAAAACTATTTTCCTAAAAATAAATAAAAAAAAAAACTTTTTTATAATTTTAATAATAATAACTAATCAAAATAACATTAAATAAAAAGAATGTTTAATCTAAATGTATGTAACTTAGCGCAAAAAAGAATATCTATATAAAAAAAAAGAATAAGAAAGACTAATTGAAAGAAATATTTTGAAAAGAAATATATATGTAATTTTTTATAATCAATATTTTTATAAACAAGAATTACAAGAATTTTTAGTATATAAATATTAATTTTTTTATTAATAAAATAATACTAAAATAAATTCATTTAATAAATTTTAGGTAATATATATATTTTTTATAATAAAATAATATAAAAATTATTGTTGAAATAAACTTCATTTAATTGCTTTTTTAAAGAAATATTTTTATCTTTTTTGTATCTGTTCTGTATTATTAATACCATTTGGAGGAGAACTAGTAAAAATAAATACAGATATTATATATTTGTCTATAATTTCATCCACGACTTCAATAAGAAGATAGTAAATCATTAGTATCCTCATTATTATAATGGTTGATGCATATATTTTATATATTATATATTAATAATTATATATTTAATATAATTAGAATTGAATCATATAATTTTAGTATTAATAAAATAATCATGAATTTATATACTCTCTTTTATAACTTTTACAAAAAAAAAAAAAAAAAAAAAAAAAAAAAAAAGATTCATTTAGAAAATCTATTATCGAAGATATCAAAGTCATCAATGAAGCAATTATATTTGTATATATATACATGATAAAAGTTATTTTTTATTAATAACCTTTATCTATAGAAAAATATTTTAATATTTAAATAAGTTAAATTTCATTTAAAAAATTAACAATATATTATATTCTTATTTTTATTTATTATAATAACTAATATGTAAAGAATTTCACATGAAAGAATTGAAAAAATTAATAATTAGTGATGAAGATGAAAATGAAAATGACACTATGAATATGATGATAAAAGAAATATAAATAATTTGAATTGGATATATCTATTAAATTGAGTTACATTATATTAAAAAAAAAAAAAAAAAGAAGAAGAAGAAAAAAAAAAAAAATTATTTGATAAAAATATATGGTAAAATTTAAAATAATGATTCAGATTTTAAAAAAATTTTTTTTTTTTTTTAAAATATAAATTATAATTCTTGAGTTTATATATTTATACTATTCAAATTATAATTAATTAATTTATATTTTATGTTTATATATTAAAAAAATTTTTTTTTTATTTCTTCTTTAAAAATCAAGGAGAATAACTTTCTATCTAAATTAAAGTTAATTAATAATATATGTCAATGAAAATTCAAGTTTTTAATATTAAAATAATGAATTTCTTGATCTGTCGTTAGTTAATTGCTATACCATTTCAGAATTACTACCAGTATAACATTGGATTTTTATTTAAAAATGAGTATATAATAAATTTTAATCATTTTAATTGTGATTTAAAGGTTATTTTATTTATTTTATGTCCATATTGATTAATATTATTCTTCAATGTGTATTAATAATAGTAATATTTTAAAATAAATATTAATTTTTTTAAAATAATTACACAATAAAAATTTAAGTATTGTATTCAAGATTAATATTAAAGTTTCTATTGTTTTTAAACTCTTTGATTATCCCCCTGTGGGAGATAATCAAAGAGTTTCATGCAAATCCCGAAGGTCCAATTCTATCATTTATCTTTCTTTCCCTTCATAAATATTTTTATTTTATTTCAACTTTTATTATTATTCTAAATATTAAATAGTATATTGCAAATAAATAGAATATATAATAATATTATGGAGTCTATAGAGTTTTTATAGTTTATATAGTTTATGATACAAATAATTTAGTTTTAAAAAAAATTTTTTTTTATTTTCTATAAGCCTCTCTTATATAATTAATATGAAAGCATGTATTTAATGTATTGAAATATCTATAATCCATTAAATGTATTTTATATATATAAATATCATTAAATAATGTATTATTATAAAATAAGTCTTTTATTTCAAATCAATACTGATAGTAAAATAAATAAAACAGTGTGATTTAAATAAATATATATATATTTTTTTTTAATTTTTTTTTTCTTACAATATAATAAAATAAATAAATAAATAAAAAATAAAATATTTTTATATAGAAATTAATTATTTAAAAAAAAATTGTGTATAAAGATATAAATTTAATTATATATCTTTATACACAAATTTTTTATAATAAATAAAATTCTTTTATAGATACACAATAATTAATTTTTACCTAAATATAAAATAATAAAATAATACTAAATTTATTGATTAAAAAATATTAATTCATAAAAAATATAAATATTTATATTTTACTTTAAAATGTAAATATATTTGATTATGATAATAATAATAATAATATATATATATATACCTTATTTTTATTTTTATTTTTATGTTTATTTTTATTTTTATTTTTATTTTTATGTTTATTCTTATTCTTATTTTTATTTTTATTTTTATTTTTATGTTTATTTTTATTTTTATTTTTATGTTTATTTTTATGTTTATTTTTATTTTTATGTTTATTCTTATTCTTATTTTTATTTTTATTTTTATTTTTATTATATGATTGAATTTGTATTATATTTAAAAATTTAAAACTTTTTTTACAACATATATATACATATTTTTTTTATTGTTTATACATAGCATAATTTAAAATTTGTAATTATTTTTATATTTTATTGTGTATTGTAATTTCATAAAAACTTTTTTGACGTATTAGTAATTATATAAGTATTTTTTTTAATATAATCATTAAGATTACTTTTTTTTTTATTACAACTCTTCTTTAATTTTATTTATTTATATGTTTACATATTTATTAAAAATTAAGTTAAGCATTAATATAAATAATTAGAGTGTAACCATTAGCAATCATGAATTCTCTTTCAGTACTAGCTAATGCTAATATACTATCCTTAATAGCTCCCTAATATATTAAGTAATTTAAAGTAATGACTAATTGTCCTTAAGATTGACTGATCACTTGTTTAGTATAGTTAATATTACATTCATAAATGTAATTCAAATAGATTAACATTTCAATTAATAGAAGAAGCAATGTAACCAGCAGCTTGAAGAGCACTCTTAACAATTTAATTATTAATACTAGAACTATATAGAAGCAATTATTATGAATTTCGACGTTTCAGGGGATTCGTTTATATAAAGTTTTCCATTATATATAAATTATCTTAGTAACTTGCTAATTTCGAAATTACGATACTTCAACAAAATCATTAGGTTCAGGATAGTAAAATTCTATAAAGTAAATACATTCAACGAATAAATCTGAAATAATTTTTAAGAATCATAGAAAAAGTTCTATGTCGTCTAAACACCTTTAATAAATATTCTTTGGATGTAATATTAGAAAGTGTTTTAGCTTTAAGTCATTTCGGAAAATAGTTAATACATATAATAACATATTTATTACCAATTGAGGAAGTGGTAATTTTTAAAAGTTCAGTTATATCCCATTCAAAATGAACTAAAGAAGCTTCTATTAAGGATAAGTTAATGTTTTATCAATTAGGAGATTCAACTCCTTAAGTTGATAAATTTTGCAGTAATTTATATACTTTTTTTTGAATATTCATTAATATACATTTCCAATAATAACATTTCTTTATTCTTTCATAGTTTCATCTGTACTCTTTCATTCTCTCTTCCGTATTCTTTATGATATATATATTTCTATTTTTACTTAATGATTTCACAATGATTTCATATAGATTTCTAGAGTTCCTAAAATACTTTATACTTTTAATATTTATAATTACATTTTTTTTAGAAATTTATTCATTAATTCAGTAACTCTTATATACCATTTTTTTCCTGGATAAATTTAATTTTCTATATTTTCTTCAGTTCTAATTTTATTATGATTATGATTATTATTAGAATTGAAGTTCAGATTCTCATTGAAAGAATATTACAATTGTTTATATTTTTATTATTTTTAATGTTATTATTGTTCATGTTATTATTACCTTTATTATTCTTATTAATTTTAATAATTTATTATTTTTATCATTACATTATATTATAATCAAGTAAATAGAAAATAATATAAATATAAAAAAATTCTAAATATTTTTATTAACATTTTTACTATAAAAAAAAAAAAAAAAAAAAAAAAAAAAAAAAAAAAAAAAAAAAAAAAAAAAAACTAATAATAATAATTATTAAGTTGAGAAAATAATATTAAAAGAAAAAAAATATATATATATATAAAATTCTTTTTTTTTTTTTTTTATTTTGATAATAAATAATAAATTATTATTATATTATTTTATATTAATGATATGAATAAATTTAATGATGATTATTAGAGAGATCTCGATTTAATGAAGCTAAAGAAATTAAATATGTATATGAAGGGGCTGATTTCATTTGAGGTTTATGACTACTTTCATGTACATATGAATTTGGACTGTTAATATCGAAATAATTAATATCATAATTATTTGTAGTAGTGTATTTAAAAGGAAGAGTATCGTTATTTTGAAGATCATTTCTACTACTATTATAATGATATTTTTTTTCTTTTTTAGCAGCTAAATATATTAATAAAAATTGATCAATATACATGAATGTATAATCAATTCCAAGAACTACATCACGTAAATTATTTAGAGAAGAGGTTATTTCTTCAAAATTTGATTTAGATGCTTTATAAAGATCAATATTTGAAACATTTTGATATTCTTTAATAATAACAAATATAAATAGTATAACAAAAGGTATGAAAAAAAAGGAGGATATCATTGAAAGTATTATTCGAAATTCAGACATTGTTTTCATTAAATCAATAAATGATAAATTATTATTATTATTTTCGGAATCTGTAATTTTCTTAAAACCATTGAAAATTGAATTTGTATTATATTCTTTTAACTTAATATAAAGGAAATTTTTTAAAGCAAAAATTACTGTGATATCATAAATAAAACAAAAAATTTGAATAATTAAAATAATTGTCCACACCATTAATTTATATTCGAAAATATCTCTATTAGGATAATATGAATTTTTCTCAGTTGATAAGTTCTTTATATAATTTTCTGGAACTCTTATAAATCTTAAAATTACTCCATTAATTTTTGTTAAATTATATAGTATGCAAGTAATATAAACTGATTTCATACTATAATTTTTGTCTGAAACAGCTTTTACTCTCAATAACAGATACCAATCTCCTAATATTTCACCTATTGTCCAAAATATATAGGCTACATTAATACATCTATATTGATTATGTTTATTATATGGCCAATAATATTTTTCATTTTCTTTTATCGTATTATCTGAAAATACTAATGAATTTAAGGCGTCACCTGTTGCTCTAAAAAACCAATGAAAAACTAAAATAAAATTAACCTTTCTTTTATAATTCTTTTTCCCATTTATTAACAGTAATAAAAATACCCAAGGGAAAAAAGGATTTATAATATAACTATTTATAGATTTTTCTATTATATCATTAAGTGGAATAACTCTACTTGTATCCTCAACTTTTGGAATCATGTATATAACCTTTATTTAATTTTGATTTAAAATATTTTGAGTTTTTTTATTTTTAATTATAAATTTTACTTGTTATCTTAATTTTTATTTAAATTACTTTAATATTATATTTTTTTTATTTTAAATTTTAAATTTTGAACTTCTTTTTTATATAAATATTTAATTAAAATTTAAATGACTATTTTTTTAAGTAATAATTTATTTAAAAGCTAATCCTTTATTTTAAATTTAATTTAGTTATTCTTATTTATTTTTTGTATTCTATTAACTATCACATATATTTTACATTCTATAATTATTAAATATTATTTTATTTATTAATCAATAATTAATGATATATAGATATATTTCTTTTAATTTTCTAAGATATATCTTTTTTTTTATTGATTTTTTATTTTATTTTTTTTTTTTTTTTTTATGAAGAAATTTATTTATTTAAATATATTTCGTTCATTTTTTTTTTTTTTTTTTTTTTTTTTTTTTTGGAAACATAATTTAATTTACTGTTATTGTTCATTTATAGAAATAATTAAATTAGGTTTAAATTATTAATTTGAAAAGTTTGTACAACATGTATTTAGTATTTAAGAACAAAATAAATAAATAAATAAATAAATAAATAAATAAATAAATAAAAAAAAAAAAAATAAAAATAAAATTATATATAAAGAATACTTATATATATTTATAAAAAAAAATATTATGAGTATATTTATATGTAAATTATATTATAAATCAATAAATAATACTTTAACTTCACAACGAATATATAATGTTTTGGAACTTTTTTTTATTATATAATATTGAAGGATTATTCCATTTTTTAAACAAAAAATAAAAAAGAATAATATTAACTATACCAGGAAAACTACAAAATTCGATTAATAGATTTATATAATAATCAATAATAATACTATAATAGAGATAAATAATTACATAAAATATATATATAATATATATAATTAATATTAAAATTATTATATATACGAATTAATGTAAAGTAATTAAATTAATAAAAATATTATGTATCAAAAAAAAAAAAAAAAAAAAAAAAAAAAAAAAAAAAAAAAGGCTTTCACATGAAAAGAAAATAGTAGAAAAAAGGCAAAACTTCATGTTTAGTAGTTTTCAATAAGTTTTACGTATGTTCTCTATCAGTTCACATTGACAGTATAAGAGTAGTGGCTTCTATAAATGATTTTTGGAAACTAGATATAAAAGTGGCATATATAAAAATACCAATTTAGAAGAAAAAATATATCATAAAAGCCTGATTGGTAGTAGAAGTTCAAAAAAATAAAAAAATACAAAATACAAAATATAAATAAATTCCTTTTAAATATAATAATAAAATGATAAAATGAAACAAAATGATAAATAATTAATGATTAAAGTTTATAAAATTATTCTTAAATTTATTTTTTTAAAAAAAAAAAATTTTTATTTCCCTTATTTGTGTAATCCAGTTGTGGAACGAAACTATATACAGTTTAAATTTTTTTTTTTTTTTTTTTTTTAAATTTTTAATTTATTTTGAATTTGATAATATAAATAATAAAAAAATTTTTTCTCAATAACAATATATATAATTAAAATTTATCCCATAATCAATCTATAAAAGTATTAATTCTTTTTTTTTTTTTTTTTATACAAAAAATTTTGTATTACTATATATAAATTGATACAAATGAATATATGTCAATAATGATCATTCTTATTGAGGTCTTTTTGGGCACTCGAAAGTTAAACAATATACTAAGCTGTTTATTTCTTATATATTAATTAAAAATAAATAACGAACAATAGATTAAGCTCATATGATTATGAAGATTTTAATTTATATTATTGTAGAATAAATAAAAATGAGTATAATTATTAAGAAAAATTAAATATATGAAATATCTACAAACAATTAGTTAAAAAAAAAAAAGAAGAAAAATAAAGCATAGATTCAATTTATATAAAATATATACATAAATTTTTATATTAAATATGTTATTACCATATAAGTAATATTCAGTTATAAATTTAAGCATTTTTTTTTAAAAAAGTAAAAAATTAAAGTAGAAAATAACTTTCAAATAAATATATTTTCTTAAACAATTTTTACAATCTTAAATTATAAATAAGTTATTCATTTTATAACTTTATTAATTATTATAAATATAAAGAGTAAGAAGATAATATCTTTTTTTTTTATTTCTATTTAATTAATGATTTAATTAAATAATATATATATATATATATTCCTCCTTTAAAGACTATATAAATATATAACAGAAACAATTTTTAATATGCATTATTCAACATAAAGTTAAAACTGAAAATTTGATTTACTATATACATATATATATATTTTTAACTTAAAATTTTACTTATTCAGATATTTGAATGATATTTCTTTTAATATCTTATTTATTTTATTTTTTTGTATTATTATAAATTTTTATAAAAATATAAATAAATAAATAAGTTTATATATATTTACTTATTTATAATTTTAAAATAATAAACATAAGATAAATTTAAATATTTATTTTTTAAAATATATAATTTTTAAGACAATAATATTTAAAAAAAAAAAAATTTATTAATAATTTAAAAAAAGATAAATAATATACAATATATATATATATATCAAAACATGTATAAATTGAAATTTTATTAATAAATATATCTCACAATTTAAACTTATTTCATAAAATAAACTTCCTTTTAAAAAAAAAAAATAAAATAAAAAAAAAAAGTACTATTAATAATTATTTTTATTATCTATCAATTTATAAATATCTAATATTTCGTTATCAATTTATTATAATAAATTTAATTTGTTCTTCTGTCTAATATAATCTAAAGTAAATATAATATTAATTTCTTCAATATAAAAATATATTAATTTGTTATTTAATATTACTGATTTTTTTTTCATTTTTAATATTCATTAACGCTGGTAATATTCTTTTTTGCATAATTTCTTTTTGAACACCACAAAAATTTAATACCTGATTGTAAATCATATTCTACCATAATATTTCATAATTTCTTTAATAGCAACATATTGAATTGAATATTCCTCATAATTATCTTGATTCATTGTACATTCGTTCATAAATTCATTATAGTCACTATTACAAAAAAGTTAAAATTTTCTATTTCATCATATTTTTTAGCCCAATCGGCAATTTCCCCCAGAATATTTTACTTCTTTTTGTATCCCTTATAATATTCAGGTTCTGATCTTAATAGATTACAAAATAATTCACAAGCTTTATTAAATATAAGATCCTTAACATAAACATTTTAAGACTTTCTAAAAATTTAACTATTAATTATTTGACTCTGATAGACCTCATAGTCGTATCTGTTATTTTGATGAAAAAAATATTTAATTGATAAGATTTATTGAAAACTTCAATAAATATATCAATTTAATGAACTCGACCTTTTGTTCCCAATTTATTAGATCTCATGAAAACTTATAACTTAAATCATTAGTAACAGCATTTCTAATTTCAAAAAATATTTCTAATAAAATTAATTTTAAAGGATCTTCTTCTTTGTTAAATTTAAGTATATCTTTATATTTTTCTTTTATATCAGAAGAAAACAACATTATTAATTCTAAAAAAGTATTAGCCCAACAAGACGATCAAGCTTTTCTAGCATCAGAAATCATAGTTAGACAACCTAATACAGACATGACTTCTATAGGTTTATCTTTTAAAATTTTAGAAGTAATACTAATTCTTTTTAACATTTTTTAATATTTTTTTTTGCTATGATTTTCATCTTGTAATGATGCCGTTACTTTTATATTTTTTTTAAGTTATATTCATTATATCATGAATATAATTTTTAATTTGAATCATATTGATTCGATTTTCTTTAAGATACTCTATTACTTTTTGATTATCTGATATTTTATTGGCTATATCATTGAAATTATTATTAATTTAATCATCAAATCAGCGGTTTATAACATCATCTACCTGATTCAAAATATTAATATCAAGAAATCATAAAGCTTCATCATTTAATAATATATTATTATTGAAAGCTTTAAACAATGAAGTATTGAATACTTTTAATTTGATCTGTTTTACTCTCAATTGTCTTAATTTAACTTTGTTTTTTTAACTATTCAAGGACGTCTAGCCATAAATTTAATACCTCAAATTCATTTAAGTTTCCCGAAAGTGTAGTGGCTTAGATAAAATCTTTATTTTCATCCAATTCTTTTGATATAAAGTCATATATTTCTGTATTACTCATACTCTGTTGAATAATTGAATAATATTATAAAAAATTGTATATATTATATATATATATATACACATCATATCTTATATTGACTCCTTAACAATATATATATATATACTTTATTAATAAAATCCTATCTATATCAATTTATAAAAATTATAATGACAAAATAATATTTTTCTTTGTGTAGTTTTAAAAAAATTTTTTTTCCTTTTTTTTTATTATCAAACAATTTAACAAAATCAAAATAAATAAATAATTTTTTAAAATTTAAAATCATTAAAAATTTTATATTAATACTAAATAAATATTTCATTAATATTATTAAAATATGTATTTATTATTGAATAAATCAATTGGATAATAAATATATATATATATTTTTTAGAACTTTTTACATAAAATTAGAGAAATTTAAGAGAAATTCATTTTAAGTATAAACTTTGTTATCTTTGACCCATAATAAAATAAATTCAAGACTGAACCTACATAGTAATAAATATAAATTTTCATGAAAATTGACACTACATTTTAATAAATTTAAACCACTTCTTGAAATATTCTGAACATAAAAGAAGTTTTCAAAGAAAGTAAATTTAATATCATTATTTTTATTAATAAAAAAAAAACTTAACAAAAGATGTTATGAGTAATGAATATATCAAGTAGTTATTTTTTGAATTATTATTATTTTCACCTTTTTATAGATACTATATTATTTTAATATATTTTATATTAATAAAGAAAGTAAATAATTTATAATAATATAATTAATAATTTTAATAATGATAAAAATAAAAGAGATTAAAAATTTTGTTTCCATATTTTTTTAGATTAAGAGAAAATCAAGTAATTTTCAATAAATTATTGCATATTTGAATAGTTAATTGAAATCTTAAAATTAATTACATTTGTCTAATGAGTGATTTAAGAATTTTATAATGAATAATTATGAATATAATAATTTAAAATGAATATAAAAATTATTTCATTAATTAATTTCTACTATTAATATAATTTATATTATTAAATGATTTCTAAAGAAAAATCTTAAATTGAAATTACGAATAAGAAAATATAAAATTGAGATACGAAAGTCATATATTAATATAATGTTTATGAAGGTTTAACTTAAAAGTAAAATTAAATGATAAATTTTTTAAACATTAAATTATTAAGAACATATATAATGATTTAAAAATAATGAATTATTTATTTTAATATAATTTTATTATTTTTTTACATTTGTTCTTCAAAAAGTATATATATATATATATATATATATTATATCAATATTATATCATATAAAAATTAACAATTTTTTTAATTATAATCTTTATGATTATTATTTCAATTGATTTTTTAATTTACAAAGCATATTTATTTATATTTATTTATATTAATATATCAAATATTAATGGAAAATATATAATAAATTTAAATATTACAGTTCATAAAAAAAAATTTTTTAATTGCCTATTTTGTTTATAATATATATTTACCTATCAATAATATATAACCATCAAGATTATATATTATAATATTTTTTTTTTTTGTAATTATTATATTTATTTAATTTTATTATAGCTTTTATATGTTTTATTTTAAATTTTTTTTCTTTTTTTTTTTTTTTTTTATAATAAAATAATATTTAATTTTTATTTCTTTTATTGATAGGCCTTTAATCCAAGACATTGTTCCATGGTAACTGGAGTATAACCATTAGCAATCATAGTATCAATTTCTGCTCTGGCTAATGCTAAAATACCATCCTTGGTAGCTCCTCCATATTTTAAGTGATTTAAGGTAATAATTGGTTGTCCCTTAGCTTGATTAATAACTTGTTTAGCATAGTTAATATTACCACCATTACTATAATCCATTGGATCAACATTCCAGTTAATAGCTGCTGTGTAACCAGCAGCTTGAAGAGCATTCTTAACATTTTGATTGCCATTACCAGATCCATATGGAGGACGCATAAAGGCTGGCTTCTTACCAATGGCAGTGTAAACAGCATTAGTAATTTTATTCATATCATCAACAATTTGTTGATAGGAGAGGGTAGTTAAATCCTTGTGACTGTAAGTATGCGTACCAACAATATGTCCTTCATCACTCATTCTCTTAACAATTCTTTTCCATTCAGCACTGTTACTATTCATGTACATTTGACCAAGAACAAAGAAAGTAGCTTTTATGTTCTTTTGTTTTAAAAGATCCAAAATAGCATCAGCAAATTCAGTTGGTCCATCATCATAAGTCATAGCCCAATGCTTAGAATTCTTACATTTAGTATAGAACTGTAAGCCAGAACCCTTTGGATAACTTGAATTATTATTGTTATTGTTATTGTTATTATTATTGTTATTATTATTGTTATTATTATTATTATTAGAGGCAGCGTTAGAGGATGAACCTGGTTTACATTGAGAATACCAGTCATTTTGCTTAACACAAGTGTATCCAGATACACAGCAATTACTTCCTTGGAATCCGTTACTAATTATTTTAATAGTGAATTATAAAAAAATATTATTATTTATATATTAATTTTTAATTTTTTCTTATATAAACTTTTTAACATCTAATGTATTATTATTATTAATTTACCCTCCACATTGAGCGTAGGCACCACCACAGGCAGCGTCAGCTAATTTAAATAAACTTAAGATAGCAAAACCAATAAAAAGGAAAGATTTCATTTTGAAATAGTTCTAAAAATATATGTAAACGAATGAAATAAAAAAAAATATCAATTATATGAATATTTTAAAAAAAAAAAAAAAAAAAATTATATTTAACTATATTAACAACTACCTGTTGTTGTTTATTTAAATATAATGATTCTATTTAATATTATAATAATTACAATAATTATAATAATTGTTTATACAATTATTTCTAAATTTATAATTTTTGATTAAATTATAAATATATATAATGAAAAAAAAAAAAAAGAAAATTTAAAGGAATTTATATCTTTTTTTTTTTTACTATAAAGGACGGCTTTATTAAATATCTATTAATAGTTTATATTATTTTTTTTATTTCAAATAAAAGAAAATAATTATTTAAATTTTAATTAATTGTACAATAGATGTATCTAAGAAGTTTATCTTATTAAAAAAATTTTTTTATATATGTAAAATTAAAAAAAAAAGTATGTGTAATTCATAATAAATTAAAATTAAGTATAGTTTGAGATAAGAAATTGAAAGTTAGCTTTTATAATAATAATTTATTTATATTAAATTTGATCAAATGTTTAATCTATAAATATAAATTTAGTTATTATTCAAAAAATTTTAATTTTATCTTAACTAATCATTGTGTAACAGTTATTATTCATTTTATTATATTTTATTATTCTTTTTTTTTTTTCCTTTGTTAGATTTTGAATTGAAATAATGTATACTATAAATTTATTATTATTAATAAAAAAGACTTATTATTTTATTAGCATAAAAAATTTTAACAAATAAACTTATTATAAAAGCCGTTCTTAATTGAAATCATTCAAAGAAATTAAAATATAAATTAATTCAAATTAATAAATAAAAATAAAATTAATTAGTAATAAAATAAATTTTGAAAATAGAAGTAAATAAAAGCTTTATACAAATTTAATAGATAATTTTATTATATTGATATGAATAATTGTATCCCCCTAACAAGTTATATAAAAACAATACGAAAAAATAAAAAATAAGGAATAATCAGTTTAATTAAAAATGAAAAGAAATATTTTATTAAAATTATATATAATCATTTTATTTCATATTATAAATTTTATATAATAATATTTCTTGTTTAATTTAAAACTTAATTATTTATTAATAAAAATTTCCCTAAATAAAAAATATAGTTTAAATTTGATAAAGGTAATGTAACCTATTATAATTATTTTTTATTTTAATTTTTTTTTCTATAAAATAAAAAGGATAATTTATAGCAATTTTTATATATTAATAAAATTATTAATTATTAACTTTTTATTAATGTAGTAAAATTTTATTTAAATATATATCTACTCTTTTAATTTATTAAAGAAATTTATTAATAAGAAATTTAAAATAAAAGCTTTATTTAAAGTTATATATTTATAATTAGATATGAAATTAAGGATTCTAATAATGAATACATATGTAAATCATTAAAAGTAAAATTTAAAATGAAACAAATAATATATTAATATATCTCAATTTTTTTTTCCTTTTTTTTTTTTTTTTTTTTTTTATTGTTTATTATATAAAAAAACTATTATTTAAAAGAAAATTTTTTTAATATATATTTTTATCACTTTAAAACATGTGTCATAATTATTAATAAATATTATATCTATTTTCATAATATATAAACTTTTCGAACTTTTATAAATCAT
Source organism: Neocallimastix lanati (nom. inval.) (assembly GCA_016946835.1). Classification (NCBI taxonomy): domain Eukaryota; kingdom Fungi; phylum Neocallimastigomycota; class Neocallimastigomycetes; order Neocallimastigales; family Neocallimastigaceae; genus Neocallimastix; species Neocallimastix lanati (nom. inval.). The sequence continues at coordinate 2,137,586 of JACVTC010000009.1, read as the reverse complement.
TATACTTAAATTTTATAGAGATAAAAAATTATATGAATATCATTTTAGATATTTATTCAATTATTACTATTATATAACTTTTTGGTTATATTTTTAACATATAAAAAAATAATCGAAATGAATTTAATTAACAAAAGTATTTATTTTTTAATTTATTTTTTCTTATATTTAATATAAATAAGATAATAAAACTTTAAAAATAATAATCATTATTTATTAATAGAAATCTATCAATATTGTTTAAAACAATTATTAATATTAGTATTAATACAATTTTTTTACTATTATTTTATAAAAATTTAAAAATACTAAATATTTTTATTTTAAAATAGTCATAGTATATATTATATTTTTTTCATTATTTTTTATATTATAAATACTTTTTATTTTATAAGATATATGTATAATAAAATATTATTAAAAAGCAATAAAATAATAAATTTAAAAATAAATATGTTTCTACTTGTTATTTTATATTTAAAAAATATATATATATATTATATGTATATATATAATTATTCCTTTAATAATTATTAATTTATAAATATTTTAATTAATAATAAATTAAAAAATATATTTGTTTCAAGAATTATGGCGATATAATAAAGCAATAATAAATAAAGTTTATGTTATTATTTATTATTTATTTAGATTTCCTTAACATAAAATTTTATTAAATAATTATTTATCTTTTTTTTAATACAAAAATAATATTCCCTAAATTAAAGTTTAAAAAATTTGTTAATAATTAGATTATATAAATAATAATTTTGTGATACAATAATACTAGAAAAAGAAATTTTTTAAAATAAATTATATATATTATTATGTCATATATAAAATAATAAATAATTCAAAATATATATATATATAAAATAAAAAAATATTTAAATAAAAATAATAAGAGTACTAATTAACATCAATACATTAAATATAATTTTATAATTTTGTACAAATGATATTATTAAAATAAAAATAAGATATTTTTTGAATTTATTTATTTTTTTTTTTTGAGAGAGAAAGAGTAGAAAGTTCCTTATTGTATAATAAATTATGTTTCGTTTTTTTTCCTTTTTTTGTTTATACTTTTTATCTTTTTGTACAACATTTTTAATTACTTTATTTTTAATTCCTTTATTTTTATATATAATTTATTCAATTATTAAAAAAAAAAAAAAAAAAAAAAAAAAAAAAAATATTTTAATTATTTAAGCTTTTACTATGTTAATAAAAAAAATTATAAATTAAATATATATATTCCATTTTTAATTTTTCTTAAATAACCATGGAAATATTTAAAAATAATGCATCAGAAAATCATTATAAAAATATTTTAAAATACAATTTATAACATAACATAATTAAACAAAACGAAACAAAAATAATAAAAAGTATGTAAATAATTATGTCTTGAAAACATTTCTATATTTTAATACTATTAATATATATATAATATGATTAAAATAATTTATAATTATTCAAAATATTTTTAGACTATTTTAGTATTATATCCAAATAATTTGATATAAAAATTATTATTATTTAATAATGAAAATATAAAAAAAGTTAAAATGAATAAATAAATAAAAATTATTTTGTTAATATTTATATTTTAATATATATCTTGGCAATAATGATAAAATAATTAAAATAAAAATTTATTAAATATAAATTGTAATTTTTATATATAATTACATAAAAATATATTTATGAAATACATTGTTATATATATGAATGCAATATTAATTAAAATAATTATATTTTATCTTACCATTTTTAAGGTTACATTTATACATATTTGTTATTATTACAATAAATACTCATTATAAATATTAACTAAAAGTTTTATAAATATCTTATAGATATGTTACTACTTTTCTTGATTATTTTATTTTTTTAATTTGTTATTTTGTTTTTATTTAATATGTTTATCTTTAATTGTAATTGTTATATCTTTTAAAAATTTTGGTTTAAAAGATATACTAATAATCATTTATGTTTTATAAAATCGTACGAATATTATATTAATAACTATATATAAAAAAAAATTAATAATAATAATATTGAATATTATAATAATAAAAGTTAAACTTTAAATTTTAAGAAAATATATTATAATTTGAAATTAATTTTTTTAAATTTACTAATAATTCAGTATATACATTAATATTATTATTATATTAAATATTAATTTGGAGAATTATTTATTTTAAAGTAAATATTATACAAATTAACCAAATTATATATATATATATATATATATTTATTTATTTAATAACAAATAGAAAAAAAAATATTTCTTTTATTGATAAAAAGACATTGTTCAATACTAATTGGTATATAACCATTAGCAATCATGGTTTCAATTTCAGCTCTATCTAAAGTAAAGATACCATCCATAATAACTCCTCCATACTTCAATTGATTTAAAAGTAATGATGTAAGGACTGATTATCCCTTAACCTGATTGATAACTTGCTTAAACAGAACTCTCTGGATAATTAAAAGTTATTATTATATCTTTGTTATATTTATTAGATTGGGTAATAATTAAATCTTAAATGAATTTTATAAATATATATTAAAAAATTAAATTATAAATAAAAATTATTTACTTCATATATATAAAAAAAAGAAATAATAGCAATAATAATTATCTAATAATAAAATAATAAAATTAATAAAATCTTAATAACTAAATTTTTATATAAAATACTAAATAAATGGTATATTTTAATTTTTAATTTTAAAATTTTCTTTTATTAAAGTTTATTATTTTTTATTGTTTGAATTATGAACATTTCAATTTATATATATATTTTGATTAATATATCAAATATTATAGTAAAATATAATTTAGTTATATTTATAACGCAATATAAAACATTTGTATATCTATTTCGAATATTTACTTATATAGTATATTCTTCAATTATTATCATATTTATATATATAATCGTCAAGATCATATATATATTTATATATTATTTTATTTTTTATTTTTCTTTTTATTTTTTTTATTTTTAATTTTTTTTGATTATATATATTTACTTTTTATTATTGATTTTATTATTAATAAAAATAAAATTCATTATATTAAAAAGAAATATAAAAGAAATATAAATTTTATTTCTTTTATTGATAGGCCTTTAATCCAAGACATTGTTCCATGGTAACTGGAGTATAACCATTAGCAATCATAGTATCAATTTCTGCTCTGGCTAATGCTAAAATACCATCCTTGGTAGCTCCTCCATACTTTAAGTGATTTAAAGTAATGATTGGTTGTCCCTTAGCTTGATTAATAACTTGTTTAGCATAGTTAATATTACCACCATTACTATAATCCATTGGATCAACATTCCAGTTAATAGCTGCTGTGTAACCAGCAGCTTGAAGAGCATTCTTAACATTTTGATTGCCATTACCAGATCCATATGGAGGACGCATAAAGGCTGGCTTCTTACCAATGGCAGTGTAAACAGCATTAGTAATTTTATTCATATCATCAACAATTTGTTGATAGGAGAGGGTAGTTAAATCCTTGTGACTGTAAGTATGCGTACCAACAATATGTCCTTCATTATTCATTCTCTTAACAATTCTTTTCCATTCAGCACTGTTACTATTCATGTACATTTGACCAAGAACAAAGAAAGTAGCTTTTATGTTCTTTTGTTTTAAAAGATCCAAAATAGCATCAGCAAATTCAGTTGGTCCATCATCATAAGTCATAGCCCAATGCTTAGAATTCTTACATTTAGTATAGAACTGTAAGCCAGAACCCTTTGGATAACTTGAATTATTATTGTTATTGTTATTGTTATTATTATTATTATTTTTGTTATTATTGTTAGAGCCAGTGTTAGAGGATGAACCTGGTTTACATTGAGAATACCAGTCACTTTGTTTAACACAAGTGTATCCAGACACACAGCAATTACTTCCTTTGAATCCATTACTATAAATTAATTATTATATTATATAAATTTAGATAAAAATTTTTTAATTCATTATACATCAAACAAATATCGTGTATTATTATAATTAATTACCCTCCACATTGAGCGTAGGCACCACCGCAGGCAGCATCGGCTAATTTAAATAAACTTAAAATACCAAAACCAATAAGAAGAAAAGATTTCATTTTGAAATACCTTTAAAATAATTATAAAAATATAATAAAATATTTTAATCATTAATTATATGAGCATTTTTATCTATCAACGTTTAACCATTTTTAAACATCATAAATTACCTGTTGTTTATTTAAATTTTTTAATAAAAATTTTTATTTTTATGTTATAATTAACAATAATCACAATAATTGTAAATACAATTATTTATGAATTTATTATTTATAAATCAATTATAAATATATTATTAAAATTTATAAAAAAAAAAAAAAAAAAAAAAGAAAGAAAGAAAAGAAATAAAGAAATTTTAAATGAATTTATATATCAATATTTTTCGCAAATGATAATTTCATTAATATATATTTTTTATATCTATATAATTTATTGAAGTTTTTTAATAAATTTTATAAAATTTTTTATTTTTATCTAATATATAGAAATAAAATAAATTTTATATATTTATATTATTAAATTTTTAACAATAAATTGTATTATATTTATCTTTCATTATTAGTAAAGCTATATAAATTTCATTAACTTAATTCTTTAATATAAAATAATACTATTTTATTCCAACAATTGAAATAGTATAGAATGTAGGAATGAAAAATAAGAAAAAAAAATTTAAAATTATTTTTTTAAAATGATTATAATTATAAAAAGTCATCTTTATATTAAATTTGATCAACTGTTAAATCTCTAATTTATGAATTTTTTTCATACTTACCGCTTTTAATATTAATATTAATATTATAATAATATTATTATTAAAGTTCCTTTTTTTCCATTGTAATTTTAATTTAATTAGAAAAATGTACTACATTATTCAAATATTAAAATTAAACTTTTATTTATTTATTTATTGAGTATTATTTTTAAAGTTAGTGATAAAATTAGAACAATAAATTAAAATATATAATATATAAAGTTTATTATGAAACCATTCTTTTTAACGGGAAAATTAACAAATTTACAAATTAAATTTTTTATATTTATAATAAATAAGATTTAAAATTCAACAAAAATAAATGAAATTTTAATATAACTATTTTAAACTTTAATTAACAATTTAATGAGTAATAATTTCTCCCAAATGATTTATATATATATAAAATAATAAAATTGAAAATAATAGTAAATTTATTGTTATAAAAAATGGAATATTTATTAAATTAGAATTAAACTCTATTATCTAAAAATATAAAAGTCCCAATAATTTAATAAAATAAAATAAGATATATTTATTTAGTGTATATTTATTTAGTGTATATTTATTTAGAATACTATTTTTTTAAATATTATATTTTTAACTTTTGTGAAATACTTTATATATAAAATTTAGCATTGAAACAAAATAATATATATATATATTACCATTTCAGTACTTGAACATATTAAAATGTATATTATATCAATTAGAATTATTGAGACTTTAATTTTAAATTTATAATCTCTGATAATAATAAAAAAATTAATTACTATAAAATCATAAATTAAATTTAAAAATGTAATAAATGATATATTAAAAAGTTTTTATATTTATTAATATTATTTTTTTTTTTTTTTTTTTTTTTTTTTTTTTTTTTTGTAGTTTATATTATGTGATTGCTTATTTAAAAGCAAAAAATACAAATAAAATCAAAAACAAAAAACGATAAAAAAATTTTAAAATTTTAAACTATGAACTTTTTTTTTTATTTCATATAAATGATCTTTATTGATAAATATTCTTTACTGCTACATATTATGTAAATTTTTGGAGCAATATAATCTATTAAATCTCTGCCAATAATCTCTTGTAATAATTAAAGTTTATTTTAATTATCATTTATATTGTTTTTTTTTTAAAAAATATAATAATAATAATAATGATACTTTCTTTTTTATTGTTGTTACTACTATTATTATATTATTATCATTATTATTAATATTATTATGATTATTATTATGATTATTATTATTTATAATTATTATTATTATTATTATGATTATTATTATTTACTATTATTATTATTATTATTATAATTATTATTATTATTTATTATTATTATTATTATTATTATTATTATTTATTATTATTATTATTATTATTATTATTATTATTATTATTATTATTATTATTATTATTATTATTATTATTATTATTATTATTATTATTATTATTATTATTATTATTATTATTATTATTATTATTATTATTATTATTATTATTATTATTATTATTATTATTATTATTATTATTATTATTATTATTATTATTATTATTATTATTATTATTTCATTTTTTTTAAAAAAAAACAATATAAATAATAATTAAAATAAAATTTAATTATTGACTTTACATAATTTTAAAATGTAATTTTAATTTAGAAATTTAGATGTTTCGATATTTATATAAAATATTTTCATTATTACAAATTATAATAGAATTATAAAAATTAAAACATACGAATATTTTAAATTATAATATTTACAAAAGCATCAAAAATATTAAATTTGGTGTGATTTTTAAAAGTTTTATTCTTTTTATCCTTTCTTATTTTATATATAAAATATGCCTATATTATAATTTAATAATTAAACATTTGAAGACTTTAGAGACATTAAAGACTCGAAATATTTCGACTAAATTTATGGTTTCATTGTTTTTATTTATTTATTTTTTTATTTATTTATTTATTTATTTATTTATTTATTTATTTATTTATTTATTTATTTATTTATTTATTTATTTATTTATTTATTTATTTATTTATTTATTTAAATATAAATAAAATATTTTCTATATATATATATAAATTTCTGAATATAAATGATATGTTTTAACAAATATGCATTAGATTATATTATGTAATTTAACTATGAAAAAAAAGCTTAATATTTTAATTAAATATTCATATGATTATATAATATGTGAAATATTTAGAATTTCATTTAAAAAGATATCATCTATTTAATATAGTGACAATTATATTTATTTATCATCCTGGATAATATGCATATTTATATTATGTATTTGATATTAATTTCTTATTATTTTCATAACATTAAACATAATCATGGGAAAAATTAAGTAATATTTATTTATAAAATAAATTAATATTATTTAATTGTTAATTTTGAATAATTCAATATATATATATATAATATTAATAATAACAATAAAAACTTTTTAATTCTTGTTAGTAAAAATTTATTCATATAATGATACTATTGTATATTCCTTTTTAGTCTATCAGAGTCATTTATAATTTTAATTTTTTTTCAGAAAATATTGGAATTAAAAATATAACAAAGCTACAAAGTTATATTAATATTTAATTTATTTATTATTTATTTATTTTTTATTTAAAAATTTGAATAAAAAATAATATAACATATTAGTTATTTATTATTGATTTCAACATATTAACTATTTATTAATACTGATGCCTTTTTTTTAAACAAAATATATATATATATATATATATATTTCTGTCATTTGATGAGAACTAAATTTCAATATATAAACTTTTCATTTTTTATTGTTTATTTTTTATAGTATTTTGTCTTTATTCTGGAGCTTATATTAATAGATGAACAACATAGGGTTTTGATGCTAAAACTATGCTAAAAACTTTACCATTTGCATCAAAAATAAAAACAAAAAACAAAATAAAATAAAAAATAAAAATAAAAATAGAAATAAAATAAAAAATAATAAACAAATATATGCATAGTTTTAGCATAATCATTGCATAAAAACACTTATATTAGCAATATATGCATATGTTTATCAATATCGTCATCATTCTGGAACTTTAATAACAATAATGGCTGCATATATTGCTAATATTAACCTCAAAACCATATAGTTCATATACAGCCACAACAGCTATATTTCAATTAAATAACAGGTTTTATGGCTTATTGAACATTCAAAATATATATGGTTTATATAAATATATATTATATCTGAATAGCATTTCTTATGATTTCCATATAATTCTGAATATATAATTTATTACAATAAGGTCATCATATAATTTTTCTCTGAAATTTCTTTCCGTGTCTTTTCATATGGTTTTAAAAGAATTCTCCATAGTAATATTTAAATTCTATTAATTTTTTTTTTAGAAAATTCATTCATATGAGTTTCTTCTTTTTTTTTTTTTTTTTTCTTTTTTTTAATATCATTATTTTACAATGTTTCCATTCAATTTTAGTTTCTGAACAATATGTTTGGTAATTTTCCCTATCAGAAAAATTAAAATAATTTATCCAATCCAGACATTTAGCAGTTCTTTTAGAACAACATTCTTCATGATTACAAAAACATTTTAATATTTGATTTTTATTACAATATATCTCTTTCTATCGATCGATCATCGATTTCATTACGACCGTATAATTTTTTACAATTACTATATATTATTGATCTTTTATGTCAGATATTAATATGTTCTTTCATGTTATTGCTTTATAAATATATTATTATATTACTGTTGACTTTCTAGTTTTTGTTTTCACTTAATATTTTAATTTTTATTTTTACTTTTTTTTTTAAAAAATATAAAAAAAATAAAAAAAAAAAAAAAAAATTATATATATATATATTCTTATTTATATACTGTTACTGTTTTTTTTTTTTTTTTTTTTTTTTTTTGCTTGTTTGTTTGTTTTTTTGTTTCTAAATTTTTTATTTCGCTTTTCTTATTTATATTATTATAATAATAATTATTATAATTATTATAATTATTACTATTATTTTTTTATAAAAATCATTTTATTATAATTAATGCATAAATTATATATAAAAAATTATTAATAATTATATAATACATATTATATAGATTTTGTTTCATAATTCTTAACATTAACATAATTTCTCCACTTTTTTCTTTATGAATTTTAAAATGTGGATATCCTTATAGTTAATCTAATGTTACACAAATGAATTTTATAAATCCATAATCTGGAAGCGTATAACATTTAAATTTATTTTTAAAAAAAAAATATTTAATTCATGCCAAATTTAAATTAAATTATATTGAAATTATTAAATATGAAATTATAAAAAATGCAAAATAAATAAAAATAAAATAAAATAAAATAAAAATAAAATAAAATAAAATAAAAATAAAATAAAATAAAATAAAAATAAAATAAAATAAAAATAAAATAAAATAAAATAAAAATAAAATAAAATAAAATAAAAATAAAAAAATAAAAAAGGTGAAATAAATAAATATTAAGTATTTATATTAAAATTTAGTCATATTAATTACAAAATAATAAAAATTAAAAAATGCAAAATAAAATATTAATTTAATTATATAAAATTTATTTAGATAATATCATATTTTATTTTAACTAAATATAAATTCTGATGGTGACATATTAATGTTATTCTTTAATTTTTGATAAAAAAAAAAGAATAGAATCTATATTAGAAAATATATTAAATGTATTACTTGCATAATTTTTAATTTAATATATATTTATACTCATATATAAACTATTTTTAATACTTTATTTTTTTTTAAAAAAAAAAAAAAAAAAAAAAAAAAAAAAAAAAAAAGAGAGAGAGAGAGAGAGAGAGAAAGAAAGAGAGAGTATACATACATTAAAAAAAAAAAAAAAAAAAAAAAAAAAAGGAAAAGATAAATTCAAATTATATCAATATTTTCATTATTTTATTATACTTAACTAAATTACGATAAAAAAAAAAAAAAAAAAAGAAAAGAAGTGTTGGTATTAAGATAATTGTTAAAAATAATACATATTTACAATAGTTAATAATTCAAATATCAAATCAAAAAGAATTTAATAAATCATTATTATTTCAATAATTTTTAAATTCATATCATATCATTTAAATTGTTTAATATATTCTTCGTATAATTAGTATAAGTATATCTAACAAATTAATAAAAACTGTTAATTTCCTTCTTTTTTGTATAATAATCAAAAATAATTAAAATCAATTTTTATGCGTAAACTTCATTAATTATTTTAAATAAAATATTCATAAATTATATAAATAAAAAAATGATAATGAAAAAACCATTCATCATAACTTTAATAATTTGTTTTATTAAAATAGTTTTCAGTTATAATAAAACTACCTATATATATAATAGAAAAGAAGCATCTTTACATGATAGCTCGAATATTAATATTTCAATTAATTAGTAAGTATATAAATATTATATTTATAAAAAAAAACATTTTCTATAATTATATGCAATAGTATTTATATTAAAAAAAAAAAAAAAAAAAAAATTCAATTAAATATTAATAAATATGATAATATATATTAGTAATAAATCAGAATCTTATTGTCAAACAATAAATGACTGTGGAAAATATGCCAAAAAATGCTTTATTTTTAATGAAAATGTACAAGCAGATTATGATATTGAAATTAAAAAAACTGAAAGTAAAAGAAAAGAAGTTAATTTAAAGGAGGAGGGACGTTGTTACTATCAATTTTTTTGTCATGAAAATGAAGGAGATTGTATATCCATTAATGAAAATGAAATTAAGGCTTCTTACATGTGTTCTCTAGGTGATAAAACACTTACAGAGCAATATGAATTAATTATTGAGACATGTAATAATAAAGCATCATCAAATTGTATTACCCATCAATGTAGCTCCAATGACCAATGTTTTTCCAAAAAATGTATCAATAATCAATGTATAACTAATGAAAAAGATTCAATTATTGAATGTGTTGTATATCATTCCACTAGAAAAAGTGAAATGCGATGTAAGAAAGCGTTGAATGAATATTGTAATAATCACAATGATTGTTTAACAGATGTTTGTAAGAATGGTATTTGCCAAGGACCAAGAGATTCATACTTTTTCTTATTTTTAGCAGGTGCATGTCAACTATTTTTATATTCATCATTCTTTATCTTCTGTTGTTATTCTAAAGGAATATATAAACTATTCCATATTGGTCGTCGTATTAAATAATCTAATAATAAGAAATTTGTATTATAACAAATATCAATATATTATAATAATGATTTATAAAAAGAAAATTTAAAAATATATATATATATATATTATTTTGTTATATTTATTCTATATATATATATATATATATATATAGAATAAATATAACAAAATAATTTATATAATAATAGTTCATATTTATAAAAATAATGATATTGATATTAATTAATTATAAAATAAAATAAAAATAAAATAAAGTAAAAAGAAATTTATATATTAAAAAATTAAAAAAAATAGATTTAATCTACTTAATTCAATGATAGTAGCCCTGGTAAATTTTTAAATAAAAAAAAAAATAAATAAATAAATTAATAAATTAATAAAATAAAATAAAATAATTGTAAAATGAATTACAATATATTTTGATAAGAGTTTTTTTTTTTTTTTAATTTGTTATAAAAATATTAATTATTTAATCTTAATAATATTAAAGTCTATTTATTTTTATTTTATAATGGTCTAATTATTATAAAAAAAAAAAAAAAAAAAAAAAAAAAAAAAAAAAAAAAAAAGAATATTAATATCTGAAATAATAATAATTCCTTTTATTGTTAATTATTAATTTTATTTAATCTCTAATTTTAGTAATACATTATAGGATACATATTTTTATTAGTAACTATTTAGTTATTTTTATTATTATTTTATTATTATATTATTATAATATTACTAATTATTTTATTATTATTATTATTATTGTAATTATTTTATTATTGTAATTATTACTATGTTATTATTACTATTGATTTACAATTTTATAATTACTTATTATTAATTTTATTTATTTATTTATTTATTTACTAATTTATTTATTTATTTATTTTTCATTATTTGATAATTTATAATATGACAATAATAATAATAATTATTATTATTATTATTATTATTAGTATTTATATTAGTATTATTTTATTATTATATTTATATAAAAAAATAAAATAAAATAAAATAAAATAAAATACAAAATCATTTTGAAAGAAAAGATAATTATTCATTTATCTTAAGATTGTAATGCTTTTAATCTTTCTTCTAATGGTTGTTCTTCAGCCACAGCAGAAGTATTAAGACTTTCACCAACACTACCAGCTTCACCCAATAATCCTATTTTAAAAAAAAAAAAAAAAAAAAAAAAAAAAAAAAAATAATAATAATAATAATAATATATATTATATATATTATATATATTAAATAATAATAATGAATAATTGATAAAAAATTAGTTAATATAAGATATTGCAATTTATAAATTATTATATATTATATTTATTATTTAAAATATTATTTTTAATTTGATTTAACGATATTTAAAAAAAAGTTTTTTTTTTTTTTTTTCTCTTACCATTAGTAAGTTCAAATAAGACCTTTTCAACTTCTTCTTCAGCTTCCTCTTCTATACCTTCTTCTTCATTCATTTCAAGAGTATCAGAAACCATTTCATCAATAATACCAGCCTAGATATATATATATATATATATATATTTAAAATTTTTTTTTTTTTTTTTTCAAAATAATTCATATTTTCATTAATAAAAATTTAAATAATTAACTATATATATATATATTCATATGGTGATTCATAATAATTTAATATATAAATATATATATTTACCTTAGTCATTTCTTTTGAAAATTCCTGCATAGTTTTTGAAATTTCTGGAACCTTAACAAGTTGATTCATACTATGCATAATACCAGTAGTTTCCTTTAAAGTACCGGTAATTTTAATTGTAGCTTTATATTATATATAAATATTATAATAAAATAACCGGATAATATTATAATTAATTAATTATTCATTTAATTATTATATTTAATACAATTTATCATATTAAAATTAAATTAAATATGTATATTTATTATATTTTTATTAGGAATGTATATATATATATATATACTTAATAATTAGTAATTATTAATCATTAAATAATTATTTATTATTTATTAAAAACATACAAAGTTGTTGTTGTAAACTCATAAGAATAGAATTAAGTTGAGCCTTAGTTTCATAAAGCTTATTTTTAGCATTTCTTGAATTTATAATTTCTTTAGCTAATGAAATACAGATTTTCTTATCACCTCTTTTAGCAGCTTGCTTTAAACTAGCCTTAATCTTATTTTCTTCCATTGTAATACTATTAATTTGTCTATCAATTTGACGTTCTTGAGTTCTAAATTCTCTTCTCCATTTGCGAACCTGTAATTTATTTTTTTTAAAAATAAAATATATATATATATATATGTATGTATATATAAATAATAATAATAATAATAATAATAATATATAATATATATAATTTTTAATTATTAATTATTATTTTATCACATAATATTAATTAAAATTCTAATATTTTATTAATAAAATAATTATATAATAATAAAGTAATAAAGTAATAAAATTGAAATTATATATTGATTATTTTTTTTTTTTTTATGTTCAAAGAAGATATTATATAATATAACAACTGTTAAATAACTTTATTATTGTAACATTAAAATTTCAGTAAATAGATTTCAAAGTAATTTGATAATAATAATAATAATATATATATATATATAAATTAATCAATGTTTATTGAGTATATTAAAAATCTAAATTTTTTTGAAACAATATTTTATTTAAAATTATTTTTTTTAAATAAATTTCTAATTCAATATATAATTTCCTCGATTTAATTTTTTTTTTTTTTTTATTATTATTATATTTTATTAAGCAATAAAAATAAGAACATTTGAATTAAAAACAACATTGATTATATTTTTTCTATTTTGTCTTTTTTTTTTTTTTTTTTTTTTGTTTTTTTCTATCCATTACTAGTATTATTTATATTATTATTCGAAAATACTTTTCATTGAAAATAAAGATAAAAAGAAGGATTGTCCTTAATTTAGAAATGGTATAAATAATTGAATTTTTTTTTTTTTTTTTTTTTTGATACTTTTTAAGTTTATATTATAAAAAATTGTATATATAATTATATATTTGAAAATATATTTGTAAAGAATTAACGGAATAATTATTAATATTATCAATCACTTTTTTTTTTTCTTTCGAGCTACATTCAATCTTTAAATATTTAATCCTGTATTAATATATTATATAAAAAAAAATTTTTTTAAAAAGTTATGTCTGCTTCTTTGTCACTTATATATAGAGTTTTATTTTTCAATTTTGAATTTTTGTTTATTTTTTACTCAAATTCCCAATGAAAAGAACAAAAAAAAAATTATTTTTGTTTAAATCCATTATATATATATATTGAAATATAAAAAAGCACTTAAAAATTATAATAATAATAATAATAATTATAAATCTTTTAATATCATTACCAATTCTTCAGGCTTTTGTTTGCCTATTTTTTATATTGTTTAATTATTATTTTTTCATAATTATTTAAAAGTTTAATTGTTTACATAAATAACAGTAATAACAATAATATTATTAAATATATATAATATAAATATAAATGTTTAAAATTAATATATATTTTTATTTTATATTATTTATATTATTATTATTTTTTTTTTTTATTCAACAAAATTTAATTTTAATTACCCATAAGTTTATTAACTTTTTTCATCATTTTGGTATTATTGTATTATTAATTAATTATAATTATAACTAAATATTAAAAAAAAAAGTTATAGGAGTCCTTTGTAAATATATATATATAAGGTTAAAAATAATAAATAAATAAATAAATAAAAGATTCTTCCAAAAAATTTAGCAGAAAAATTTAATTTTTATTATAGATAATACTATCTAAATAATTATTATTAAAGTATTAAATTTTTAATTTATTAGTCAATAAAAAAAAAAAAGTATATAATATAATAATATTTTTATAAATCCACAAATAAAAATTAATAATTTGTGTTAATAAAAAATTTTATAAAATAAAGAAAGTAATAAAACAAGTTTGTTTTGTTTGTTTGTTTTATAAAAAAACTTCAAAAATTTAAAACAAAGAAAAATAATATATGAAATAAAGAAATAAAAATAAAAGCGAGAAAAAAAAAAAAAAAAAAAAAAAAAAAAAAGAGAAGAAAAGAAAAAAAAAAAAAAAAAAAAAAAAAAAAAAAAATCTAATACATATAGTGTATAAACAATTGAAATTAAAATAATAAATTTAATTTAAATATACAATTTTATTAATAAATGGAATCAACATCAAAATCATTGAATATAGCATTTGTTCATCCAGATTTAGGTATTGGAGGTGCTGAAAGACTTGTTGTTGATTCAGCAATGGCATTAAAAAATTCTGGACACCAAATTACTATGTATACTTCACATCATGATAAAACACATTGTTTTAAAGAAACTTTAGGTATCATTATCTTTTTTTTTTTTTTTTTTTTTTTTTTCGTTCATAATGATTTATGATAATTGAATTTTTTTTTTTATTTGACAAATGATATAAAGTAAAAATCAAATATAGCCTTAACAGAATGTAAATAATATATCAAATGGATATAACATACTATACGAGAATTTTACAACATTATTGAAACATTTCATATATTTATATTTAAATTATATTCAAATTCAGAAATGTGTTTAAATTTTTCTTCTAATTGCATTTTATTTAATTCCAAATTTAAATTCAAATTGAAAATACAAAATTACATAATAAAATAAAATATTATAAGATAAATAGTTAAAATATTTAAATAATAAAACAATATATTATTATATCATATCATAATGTTATGAATATAGACTTTATTAATTTTCTCAATGAAAGATATATTCTGTTAATTATCAAAAACCTACATATATATATATATTCTTTATCTATATTATTACAAGCAGAAAATAATTATAATAATTTATTGTTTTATACTTATAATAAAAATAATTTAATAATTCAATAATTCAATTCATTATCTAATTTATATATGTATATATATATATATATATATATATTTTTTTTTTTTCATTTTGTTTAATATCAATATAAAGATGACTTAAACGTAGTTGTCCTCGGTGACTTTTTACCACAATCTATTTTTGGCTATGGTCATATTCTTTGTTCAATTTTAAGAGGTTTTTATCTTTCCATTTATCTTCTTTTTAACAAAAGAAATGATTATGATATTATTTTTGCTGACCAATTAGCTACTTATATACCAATCTTAAAGCTTACTAAAGCCAAGGTTAATACATTAATAATAATAATAATACCAATAATATAAATATTATATTATAATATTAGAAATGATTATAATAATAATTTATTATAAATATACTAATACTAATAATAATAATAATATATTTAGATATTATTTTACTGCCATTTCCCAGATAAAAATTTAGCTACAAGAAATTCGGCTATAAAAAAACTTTATCGTATTCCATTTGATTGCCTTGAAGAAGTTTCAACTGGTAATATAATAATAATAATAATAATAATAATAATAATAATAATAATAAAATAAAATAAAATAAAAATTGAAATAAATAAATTGATAGTAAAAGATAAAATAATTTTATTTTTATATAATATCAAATTAATAAATAAGAAAGAAAATAATTAATTAATTCCTTATTTTTAATCTATATATCTTTAATTATTTTTAAAAATAAAACAATATAATTATATGATTTTTATATGATAATAATAATATTATTATTAATAATCCAATGCAAAAAAAAAAAAAAAAAAAAAAAAAAAAAAAAAAGATTTAGCGGATAAAATCCTTGTCAATAGTCAATTTACTCGTTCCATTTTTAAAGAATCGTTTAAAAGAATTGATATAGTTCCAGATGTTTTATACCCAGGAATTAATACTGAACAATATGAAAAGAAAATTGATGAAACAGATAAAGGACTTGATTTATTAAGAAGGTATATATAAATAGTAATAATAATAGCAGTAATAATAAAAGTTAATATTATATAATAATATCATCAATTCTAAATTATAAATGTTCATATATATATTTATCTTATTTAAATCATATATTATAAATCTTTATTTTCTCAATTATTACCATTATTATTAATTATTAATTATTATTATAATTATTGTTAATTATTAATTATTATTATAATTATTATAAATTATTATTATTATTATTATAATTATTATTAATTATTATTATAATAATTATTATTAATTATTATTATTATAATTATTATTAATTATTAATTATTATTATAATTATTGTTAATTATTAATTATTATTATAATTATTATAAATTATTATTATTATTATTATAATTATTATTAATTATTATTATAATAATTATTATTAATTATTATTATTATAATTATTATTAATTATTAATTATTATTATTATTTATTATTAATTATTATTATTATTATTATTATTTATTATTATTTATTATTATTATTTATTATTAATTATTATTATTATTTATTATTATCATTTATTATGTCATTTATTATTATTGTTAATTATTAATTATTATTAATAATTATTATTAATGATTAATGATTATATTTATATTAACTTTTAGTGAAAAGATTACTCTTCTCTCAATTAATCGTTTTGAAAGAAAAAAGAATTTGGAATTAACGATTAAAATTTTAAAAGAATTGAAATCCAAATGTACAGATGATGAATTTAAAAATATTAGATTAGTTATCGCTGGAGGTTATGATCTCATTAATCCTGAAAATGTTGAGTATCATAAAGAATTAGAAGAAGTAGCTAAAGTTAATGAATTCACCTATCAAACCATCTGGCCTGAATCCACCAAAAAGAATGAATCTTTAGATAAAGAAGCAATTCAAAATGCTAATATTGTTTTCCTTCTTTCTTTCAGTGAAAATCAACGTACCTTCCTTTTACATCATTGTAATTGCCTAATATATACACCAACCAATGAACATTTTGGTATTGTTCCTGTGGAATCAATGTATTCCGGTCTTCCAGTAATAGCTATTAACAGTGGTGGACCAAAGGAAAGTATTGTCCATGGTAAAACTGGATTCCTATGTCCAGAGGATGAAAAAGAACTCGCTGAAGCTGCTTATGCCATTCTTTTCCCAACTCAATCCACCAGTACAAAATATCAAATTGATATGAAAGCTATGCCATCCTATGCTAAAGAATATGTCATTAATAAATTTGGTTTTGAACAGTTTAAAAAGTCATTGAACGCTATTGTCACAGAATTATATGAAGAAGGTCAAAAAAAGAAACAAGAAAAAGAAAATAAAAAAGAACTTTAAATATAAAATTAAAAATAAAAAATAAAAATAAAAATAAAAATAAAAATATATATAAGTAGAAATAAAATAATAAAAAACAGAAAAATATTTATAAAATAAATAAATAAAATAAAATAAAATTTAAAAGAAATGAAAATAAATAAAATGAAAATAAATGAAAATAAATTAATAAAAAAAAAAAATAAAAAAAAAAAAAATAATAATAAAAAAATAAAAAAAAAATAAATCGAAATTAAAATTTTAAATATATTAGAATAATTAATATTTATACCTATCTAAAATAAAATAAAAAAAAAAAAAAAAAAAAAAAAAAAAAAAGTTAAGTATTAAAAAGTATTGAAATTTACTTATAAATAAAAATATAACAAGGAAAAAATATTTTTTAAAGTGTCATTGATAAAAAATTTTAATAAAAAAAATATATATATATATATATTTATGACAATTATTCAAATAGCATTTTTTATTTTATTGTAGTTTATTAAATATTTAATTTTCAAATTTTAATAGTTTTATTATTATTTATATAGTTCTTTGTATATATATATATTCTTTAAGTATATATTTCATATTTTATATATTACAAGAATTTGTTATATATATATATATAATATATTACAAGGGTATATTAATTTATAAAAACTAAAAAAGGAAATATATACAAAAATCTTTTAAAGAACTTTCTTATATATAAAAATAAAAATAATGATGTTAAATATTATTTTAAAGTATAATTATATATTCATATTACAAACGAATAATATATAATATATATTTCTTTTTTGTTATTTAAAATGGTCTAAATGTAATAAGACTAAAATATTTATAAGTATCTTTTTTTTTTTTTTTTTTTTTTTTGATTATATATTATAATTACTACATTTGAAAAACAAATGAGTAAATGATTTCATTTTAAAATATGGCATACAATATTTAATGTAGTTAAATATTATATAATATATTTAATAGAAAAAAAATTTTTCAAAAAAAAAAAAAAAAAAAAAAAAAAAAAAAAAAATCTAAAATAATAGTGCAGTTATTTATATAGTATAATATAATTATAAGCTAATTTGATAATGTAATTAAAATATTATAAATTTTTTTTTGTTATTTATTTGTTTTTTGTCGTGTTTTTATTATTTATTATTATTATTATTTATAATCATAATAAGTTATCCTTTTTTTCATTACTATCATTCATTGTAAATTGCCATTCAATGAATCACCTTCTTTTGTTAATATTTTTAACAATGTTTGTGAACTTTCCAGTATCTATAAATATATATGTATATATATTTATATAAAGTATTTTTTTTTTTTTTTTTTTTTTTAACAATTATTAATTGCAATTATATGTAAATAAATAATAACTATATAAATATTAAATTAAATTTACTTTTGCATATGCATTCTCCGTTTGTTGAATGAGTTGATCGTATTCCATTTTTGACTTTTTCTTTTTATTTAAAGAATTTTGTAAGGTATCAAGTTTAGAAGATAAATTGGATATTTCTACTTCAATTTTTCTTTTAGATTCTTCTTCTTTTAAAATCTGTTGATAAAGGTCTTCTCTTTGTTTTTTTAATTTTTCTAAACCTGTACATAGGTATAAACATTTTTATTATTTAAAGAATGTAATTACAAATAAATATTAAAAAAAAAAAAAAAAAAAAAAAAAAGTTAAATTATTAATTTCATACTCTTTTTTTTTTTTTTTTTTTTTTTACATAATATTTTTATATTTTAATTTCATTTAAAAAAAAAAAAAAAAAAAAAAAAAAAAAAAAAAAAAAAAAAAACTTTTTTTTTCTCTATAGCTATTTGACGTTTTGTATACCTACACAGTATAATATCAGTATTATAATTTTGTAATAACGCCCCTTGACTTGACATGTTTTATATATTTAATATTATTTTTTTTTTAAACTTTTTCTTTTTCTCTCTATAAATACTAATTTCTTTGGTTCTTTTACCACAAAAAAAAATTTACAATTATTTATATAAAACAAGAATAAAAAAAAAAATTTGTTTATTTATTTAGAAAATAATTATATTAAAAAAATATAATATATATATATCTTTAATAAATATTAATTTTTATTTTTATTTGTTTAATTTTTTTTTTTTTTTTTGTTTTTTTT
The DNA here is from genome assembly GCA_016946835.1 of Neocallimastix lanati (nom. inval.). Classification (NCBI taxonomy): domain Eukaryota; kingdom Fungi; phylum Neocallimastigomycota; class Neocallimastigomycetes; order Neocallimastigales; family Neocallimastigaceae; genus Neocallimastix; species Neocallimastix lanati (nom. inval.). The sequence goes on along the minus strand of JACVTC010000009.1, from coordinate 2,117,097 downwards.
TTTTTTTGTTTTTATTTTTATGTTGTTTATAAATTAATTAAAATCAACTTTTTTTAATTTTATAAATTTTATATAGTTATTTATTTATTAACTTATTTATTATTTATTTATTTATTTATTTACTTATTTATTTATTTATTACTTTTAATTTATTAATATTTATTATTTATTTACTCTTTTATTTATTATTAATTAATTATTTAAAATTATTTATTTATTTATTTATTTATTATTTATTTATTATTTATTATTTATTATTTATTTATTTATTTATTACTTTTAATTTATTAATATTTATTATTTATTTACTCTTTTATTTATTATTTATTATTTATTATTTAATTATTTATTATTTATTATTTATTATTTATTATTAATTATTTATTATTTATTATTTATTATTTATTATTTATTATTTATTATTTAATTATTATTTATTATTTAATTATTATTTATTATTTATTATTTATTATTTATTATTTATTATTTATTTATTTATTATTTATTATTTATTATTTATTTATTTTGGTGGTATTATTTTTATGTTTCATAAAGTATATTATTTATTATTTTATTTATTTATTATATATATTTGATACATTATAAAAAAATTTATATTAAAAAAAAAAAAAAAAAAAAACTTTTAAAATTTTTTAAAAAAATAATTTATATATTTATATAAGATTATTTTTTTTTCAATAATATCATTTCCTTTTATGAAAGGATTGTGTAACGTTTTTTTTTTTTTTCCTTTTTAAATTTATTAAAAAAAAAAAAAAACAATTAAATAAAAAAAAAAAAAAATGAAATAATTAAAATTAATAAATAAATAAAAATAAAAAATTTTATATAAAAATTAGTATAAAATATTAAGAGGTTTAAAATAGGTTAAGCTTACATATATAACAATAAATGTATTAGATTAATTGTATAGTAATTATACAGGGAGTGTTGCTTTTAGCAATGAGGTTTTATATTAATTGTGGCATCCTTTATTTTTTCATTTTTATAATGTGGTGAAATATCTATTATTATTATCTAAAATAACAAATATGTATTATAAAATTTTTATTTTTTTATTTTTAATTTTTTATTTTTTATTTTTTATTTTTAATTTTTTATTTTTTATTTATTTATATTTGTTTATAAGAAAAAAAATTTTTTATAGTATTAAATTTAATCATCAAATAGTCACATTACAAAATTCAACACATTCTAATTATACATGCATTTTTATTTTTATTTACTTTTTATTAATAAAAAAAAATTATAATTCATAAAAATATATATTATGAATTATGAATATATTATGATTATTTTTTTCTTTAAAAAAAAAAATAAGAATAACAATAATAATAATAACAATTAATAATATATTTTGTAGATTTAATGTTAACATAAATGTAAATTTTTATAATGAAATAAAAAACTTTATATGTATATTTATATATATATATATATTTTTTACCACTTTTTTTTAATAATATAACATGTTATTTATATAAATTTATATAATATCTACAATCTATATTTATGTTGTATAGATAAGAAAAAAAAAAAAAAAAAAAAAAAAAAGATTTTGTTTAAATAAAATCTCTAACTCGTTTTTAATTTAATATCTTTTTGTTGTTGTTATTGTTTCGTTTTTTTGTTTGTTTGTTTGTTTGTTTGTTTTATTTTGTTGTGTTTATTCTATTTGTTTGTTTAGAAATTAAAGTGATCCAAATGTACTTTCACCAGAATATATCATATAAAGGAAACCCTATAATAGTTTATTTTATTTATTAATTGTTAATAATATTTATTTAGTAAATTATTGGTTTTTAAAAAACTATTTCCTTTATTAAATATATTTATATACTATAACATAAAACTAATAAAAAAAAAGAATTACATCTTCATCCTTGTGCTCTTCGTAAATTGTACTCATTAAATTAGCAGCTGGTACATTAACACCATCAATATATACAAAAAGGGCTTCATCGGGTTGAAGCTTAATTCTCTTTCTTCATTTCAATTAAATAAAAAAAATAAAAATAAAAATAAAAATTGAAAAAAAAAATAATAATAATAATAATAATTACTTAATAAAAATTTTCAATTATTATACAAAATATTATTATTAAATGTATATATATATATATATTTATTATTTACCTTATAACATACATAAATTGACCTTTTTATTAAATATAATTGGTAATAATAATAATAATAATAAAAATAAAAGACATATATCAAATTAATATATTATTAATATCCATTATAAAGACTTTTAAATAATGATTAATTTTATGTATTATTATTATTGAATATTAATTTAAAAAAAAAAAAAAATAAAAATAAAAAAATAAAATAAAATAAAATAAAATAAAATAAAATAATACATATATTCAAATCTACTACTTTATTATTATTATTATTATTATTATTAATTAATCAATTATTTATTTATTTATTCATTTTATTTTTATTTATTTTATTTTATTTTATTTTATTTAATTATATTTGATTTGATTTGATTTTAATTCTTACCAGCTGTTAAGTTAGAAGGAACCTTTATATTATAATTAATAAATAAATAAATAATAATAAATTAATTAATAAGATATTAACTTTTTATATCTATAATTGTATATACATTCTAATACATTAATTATAAGGTTATAATAATATTTACCAAGAACTTCTTTTTATCAATATCTTGAATATTACTTTTTTTATTCTTTTCAACGATACTGTTGAATATTTATATAATTATAAATCATTAATAGCTTTGTTTAATACTAATAATATATAAAAATATTTTAAGATATTATATTTTATCTTAAATTAATAAATATAGATTTTTACCATGGTATTCTATCCTGATATTTTTCCTAAAAATTACCATAAATATAAGTAAAACATTTAAAATTTATATATATATATATATTATAATTTAAATTTTTGTTTATGGTTTAATAACATACTCTTATTCTCTTAGCTTCTTTCTGACGCTCCTCTTGTAAATGTTAAAATATTAAATTTATAAATTGGAAAAATTTTATATAATTAACAATATTGTTGTATCCTTATAACAATAAATTAATATTATAATAAAAAACCAATAAAAATACCAAAAGTGTGTGAATCACGGAAACTCATTTCTATTATGTCTATTTTATTTTAAACTACTAAAATCACCTATACAAAATAATAATAATAATAATAATAATAATATACAAATAAAATAAAAATTTTATATTTATATGTAAGAAATGAAGAAAAATTACAAACAATAATAATAATAATACAATTTTTAATATTTATTTCAAGGAATATAGAAATTATGACTATAATATCTATTGAATTAATAATATTGTTATAATAATTATTAATAATAATTTTATATTTAATATTTATTTTATAATCTAATATTTTATTATGTATTATGTGATTTTACTTTCCAGTGTTCTTTATTTATTAATAATATGTGGAAATATATTTTTATTTTCAAAGCATAAAATATTATAGTATTTATATATATAATCCATACAATATGATAATACCAATTTCAATTTAACTATTATTATATAAAAAGTACTTTTATCCTTAAAATTATATATATATATATATATATATACTATTTTATACTATTCGACTTGATTATGTGTATAAAATAATAATATTAATGTTAATATATAATTGTAAATTTAAAATATTATTTATTATTTTATATTATTATTAAGACATTATATTTCCAATAATAATGAAATTTTATAATTAATATAAATATATAAATACAAAATTTGTCTTTTTATTAAATTTTCCTTTTATATTGATTTTATTTCTCCTGTTTTGTTTCGTTTTGTTTTGTTTTGTTTTGTTTTGTTTTTATTTTACTTTAAAATTAATATTCAACAATAATTTTTTTTTTTTTTTTTTTTTTTTTTTTTTTTTTTTTTTTTTTTAGTAATTATCTCTCCTTATTTCTTTTATATTGATAATATCACTCCAGTTAAAAATGATTTTGATTATTATTTAAAAATTAATATTCAACAATTAATTTTATTAATTATTATCTCTTATAAATTATTATTAGGTATTTGAATAATGTATAATGCATTATAATTCATATATAGCTTATAATGAAAATAATATATATATATATATATATTTCTTATGTTCATATTTATTAATTATTCTACTTAATACTTCAATAAATAGCAATGTATATTCAATTTATATATTAATATATATAGTAAATATAAAAATAATAATAATAATAATAATAATAAAACTTTTATTTTTTTATTATTTTTATGGATATTTTACTTTTTTATCTTTATATTATATAATATTTTCAGCTTTATATAAAATTAATAATTTATTTATATTGTATAAAAATATAATATGTAATTTATTTTTATGAAATTTTAAAAAAAAAAAAAAAAAAAAAAAAAAAAAAAAAAAAGATAGAAAATAAAAAAAATGGAAATAAAAAAAATGGAAATAAAATAATTATTTTTTATCTTTATTTTCTAATTTTCTAAAAAAAATAAAATCTTGTCAGTCACAATTTGTTAATTTTATTTATTACTAAACCAAAATATATATATATAAATCAATTAAGATATATAGATATAAAAATTTATTAAAAATTTTAATTTACAATATATTAATAATAAAGATGATACATAATTATAATAATAATATTAAATCCTTTCAATAGAAAATCTTTAAAATAAGTTTAAAAAAAAATAAAAATAAAAATAAAAACGATAAAGAGTAAATAAGATTTTTCATTATTGTTTATAAATTACAGAACTCTACTAGCAAATTTTGTTGAATATTATTTTTTAAAATTGCAATACATAAATGAAAATAAAAGAAGCAAAACGTTAAACAAAGTAAAATGAAATAGAACAATTAAATATATTAAGATATAAATATTTATAATAATAAAATATCTTAACGTATATACTTTTCTTATTATTTTTTATACAAGTTAACTATAACAAAATGAACAATATAAAATTCTATATTTTAATATTAATATTTATTAATAAAAAAAAAAAATTAAAAAATAAAATAAAAATAATGACAAATTAAATTATAAATTGTTAATTCATATATATAAATTAATGCAAATTGTTTCACTAAAGCAATTAAATTTATATTAGAAATTCATTTCATATTTAAATTCTATTAATTATAATCGATATTTGACTTAATTTTAACATTTAACTAATGTAAATGTATTAACACATATTATTAGTAAATCGAAAGTAGATAAGAACATTAAACAAAGATTAAAAGTTATAAATTTCAATAATTATATAATTGAATAATAATATATAGAAAACGATCCTCTATATTAAAATATATTATTAAATTGCTAACGATATAATATAGATTTTAAATATACTTTGATAATTTTTATTCAAAATAAAAAATAAAAAATAAAATAAAATAAAATAAAATAAAATAAAATAAAATAAAATAAAATAAAATAAAATAAAATAAAATAAAATAAAAAAAAAAAAAAAAGTTATTTGCTAAACACTAAACAAAATAAAAGTTGAAATTCTATATATATAATAAATTTAAAATTTAATAAAGCCTTTTGACATTGTCACGTGTATATGATAATTAAATGAAAATAGATTATAATTAACTATATAAAAATATATATATATGTATATATATTGATAAAATGTCTTTAAATTTAAAATTTAGATTTTAGTTGTTGTTCTTTATTATTTAGTTTTTATAATCAAACAATAAAAATAAAAATAGCAAAAAAATTAATATATATATATATATTTTTTATAAATCTCTATTACTAGTTGTTTATTATAAATGAAAAAGTTTTGACATTATTTTATAATAATATGTAAATATTAACAAAATTTAAAGTTTATATTATTTATTTTAATTAAAATTTCTATGTTAATATCTTTTTTTTTATTAAACTCTTCTAAATATCAATATTATTAATTTTAAAAAAAAAAAAAAAAAAAAAAAAAAATCAATTTATTATTATATAATTATTAATTAATCTTTAAATTATTTATTTAAATATTAAAAGGAGCATAAAATTATTAGATAACCAAAAATATATATATATTTTTTAAAATAGCATTAAAATTAAATATTATTTAACTTATTTAAATATTTATTATATTTATTTAAATTCATTATATTTATTTAAATTTATAATATTTATTTAAATTTATAATATTTATTTAAATTTATTATATTTATTTAATTAATTTATTAATTTATTTAATTATTTATTTCGCTTTGTTAATTGGAATTAACAAAGCAAAAAGTTATTTATTTTAATTAAAAACAATGGAGTTTAACAAATATAAAAGTAATGATAATAATAATATTAATGATATTAATAATAAATAATAATGAATAATAATGAATAAGTAATAAATAATAATATATAGCAAACATTCCTTTTTAATAATTCACATATTAAAATACCCATGTGAAATTACTTAACTATAGATTCGTATTAAAGAGAGCTTTTAAAATTATATATATATGTTTTCTTTAAATAATTAATTGTATTATATTATTTTAAAAGTATATATATAAAAAATATTAAATAATATATATATGGAATAAAGAGGTTTACCAAAAAAATAAAAATAAAATAAAAATAAAAATAAAAAAGAAAAATAAATAAATAAACTTTTTAAAAAATATATACTTTTTTTTCTTTTTTGAAGTTTATTTCGGATAAAAGTAATAATAAAATTTTCTTTTTTTTTTTTTTTTCTTTATTTAAAAAAATAATAATAAATAATCTGTGGTTATTAATATTTTAAAAGCGTATATACGTTTTACTTAATAACATTTTTTTTCCTTTATTTAAAAAAAAAAAAATTACTAAATTATCGGTGATTATTAATATTTTAAAACATATATGCTTTTTACTTAATGACATTAAAATTTATATAATTATATAATATATATTTCTTTATATATGTTTTATTAACAATTTCAAAAAATTTTATATACTATAACAAAAAAAAAATAATAATAATAATATATATATACATAATTTTTTTCTAGTTTTATTAATAATTTCAAAAAACTTTATATAATGTAACAAAAAAAAAAATAAAAATAAAAATAAAAATAATAATGATAATAATAATAATAATATATATATATATATATATATATATGCATAATTTTTTCTAGCTTAAAAAGAAAATAAAGTATTTTTCAAAAAAATATTTCAGTTTCATTTAACTCAAAAAATCTTATTTCGGAGTTGAAAAAAAAAATATATATATATATAATTGAATTTTAAAAATAATATTAAATATATTAAATAATTAATTAACAGATCAAAAAAAAAAAAAAAAAAAAAAAAAAAAAAAAAAAGTTAAAGATATTTTAAAATATGTCTATTATCTATAAACTTTTATTTTTGTTCTTTTTTATTTATTTTTTTACTTAGTTTATACTAATAATTTACTATTATTATCATTTTTCTTTATTAAAAAAAAATTTTTTTTTTTTTAATAAATTGTATACAATTCTTTAATTTCTCCAAATTAATTAAAAAATATATATATATTAATTAACTGATAAATTTAAATATATATCTATCATTTTATTTGTACTTCCACATGTTAATCTAACCTACAAAATCATCTCCAATATGATTAATAAGTTGAAAAAAAAGAATATATATAAAACTTTTATAATTTGAGGGGAAGGAAAAAAAAAGATAAAGAAAAAAAAATGAAAAAATTAAAATAATTTATTACTACTTATATATATAATTATAAAATCATAAAATTTTTTTTAAATGATAATATATATATTTTATGTAAGAAAATCTATAAAATAATTAGTAAATAAAACAAAATAAAATAAAAAGAAAGACCGCTATAAAGAAAATTATTTAAAATTATTAATGTATATATAACAAAGTAGTATTAAATTAAAAGCCACTACATAAATGTATTAATGGGTTTGAGGTAATATTATAATATATGTAACTGCCACATATTTACATAAATTTTAAATAAATTTAAATTTTCTATTATGGATATAATATTTAATAAATAATAATATTGCAAGCCACTTGAATGTAAGAAATAAAATTAAAATCTAATCATATTCACTAATGTATTTATTAAAATTAATTTATTATATATTAAAATTACATTTATATTGTAATATTCCATATAAGATAAAAATAATTAATACATCATTTAATAAACTATAATAATAGAATATATTACAATGTAAAGTAATATATAAATTAATGTATTTAAATTAATTAAACTATATATATAAACAAAATTGATAAAAAAGAATGTTTTTATGATTTTTTACCAATTCACAAAAAAAAAATTAATAAATAGTAATAAATAGTAATAAATAGTAATAAATAGTAATAATGGTAATAAATAGTAATAAATTGAAATAAATAGAACCAATTAGTAATAAATAGTAATAAATATATATTATTTTTTAATTATATATTTTTAATAAAGATAATAAGAATTTTATAATATAAAAAATTTTAAATTTTAAAAAAAGAATTTTTTTAAATTGTTTTTAATCATATATATAAATATATTTTATAATGCTATATAAATAAACAAAATATTATTTAAATAAATTTTTTTTTTTTACTTCAATTTTCAGGCAATAATTTTAAATATTTACCAATAAATAAAATAACTTTATTTAATTATTATAAGTTCATTCATTTAATTATTAAAATTTATTTTATATAGTATTTTTCAGTATTATCAGAATTCTGTACTCTATACATAAATTATAATTTACAATACTATAAATTATATACGTTTCATAATAAAAAAAAATAAAAACAAAAATAATAAAAGTATAAATACAAAGTTTTAACAAATAAATAACAAATAATATAATTATTATAAAAAATTAAAAATTATATAATAGGCTTATCTATATTACATTATACATGTAACATAGGTTTTAAGATATTATAAAATTGATATTTATATCACTTAGAAAGTTGAAATAAAAGTCATAATAATAGAGTCATTTTTAATTATATACAAAAGGAAGTATTTTTTTGGAAAAAAATAAAATAATAAGATAAAATATTTTAATTATTTGTTTTAAAGTAAAGACATTATAAAAGAAGAAACATTTTGGATAAAAATAAATAAATAAATAAAATTTCAATAAAGCACAAAATAAAATAAAATCTCAATAAAGCACAAAATAAAATAAAATTACAGGAACTAGTTAATAATGAAAATAGATAAAATAAAATATATATGATATGATATATATTTTATATTATCAGTTATCTTTTTGTTTTAATATTAATATACTATTATAATTTTAATTATTAAAATATAACATATAATATAACTCAAAAAAAAAAAAAAAAGATAAATTCCTATAACCGTATAATATTACTCTAAATAAAGAAAAGAAAAAATTCTTATAAGTATGAATTATTTTATTATTATTGCTATTGTAATTGTTATTTCGATTTTAGTTTAGTTATATTTTATATATATATATATAAAATGAATTATTATATATCATTTTTATTAATATTCTTAAAATAAGATATGTGTAAATACATATATTTATAATTAATAATAATATGTAATTATTAAATATTAAAGTTATTATTACTTAGTATTTTTAGAAACATTATTTTAAAAAAAAAAAATAAGAAAATGAGCAATTCAAACGAATTTATAAATAGCGAAATAGATAATTTAAAAAAAAAAAAAAAAAAAAAAAAAAAAAAAAAAAAAAAAAAAAAAAAAAAAAAAAAAAAAAAAAAAAATGAGCATTTCAGAAGAATTTATAAATAATGGAATAGATAATTAAGTTATAATTATTATTGTTGTTATTGTCATTATTCTTATTTTTATTATTTATATTTGTATATATATATATATGTATATTTGTGTATTTATTTAATTATATATTTTATATATTTATTGAAAAAAAATATATATATTTATTTAATATTGATATATTTTATAATATCATTTATATATCATAATATTATTAAAAAGAACTCAAAATTTCTTTAGTACAGAAAAAATATTTTGAATAATATTGATATATTTAATAATTTCATTGAAAAAACTCAAAATTTCTTAAGGACAGAAAAAATATTTTGACAATTCAAATCAAGAAATTACAATAACTGATAAACTAAATAATAATAACAATTTTTTTTTTTTTATTAAAAAAAATATATATATATATTAGGTAATGTGATAATATATATATAGTATTAGTTAATTTCAAAAAATTAATTTATTATTTTTATCAAAATATTTAAACATGAATATATAATATTTACAAATTATTATTTTTTTTTTTTTTTTTTTTTTTTATGTTTTTTTATTATATTTTATTTTTATAATATTATATTTATTTATAAAAATATTAGTAAAAATATAACAAATAAAAAAATAAAAAAAAAAAAAAAAGAAAATGCTTGGTTCAAATTCCATGTCAAAAAGCAAAAAAAGGAATAGAAGTTTAAGTTCCAATCCATATTATACCAGAAATAGAAAAAATAAAATGATAAAATCAAATACTTTTGGTATCTATTATAATTTATATAATTGATATAATTAAAAAAAAAATTTTTAATAACTTTTTTTTTTATTACAAATTTTAAAATTTTTTAAAAAAATATTTGCATATAAAAAAAAAAAAATTAAATTAAATAATGAAAGACGTGTATGATATTGAACAATCCACTTCAAAGAGAAGAAGAAGAACAATAAAATCAAAAAATATAAAAAATAGCGAAAAAATTAATAATATTGATATAATAGTGGATATAGATAAAGTGTAAGGATTATTCATATATATTTATTATTTATATATGTATATACTGTGTCCTTTTTTTTTTTTTCTTTTTTTTTTAAATATATATATATATGTATTATACTGATCTAATATTATTATAAAAAAGTACGAAAAGGTTTGATGAAAATAATGAAATAAATGAATTCAATGATAAAGATATATTATCACCCTTATCTCCTATATCTATAACATCAGATAATACAGAACCTATAATAGAGATAATTTCTACAAAAGAAAAACTTATAACAATAAATGATGATACAAATTTACCATATTCAAATTATGATACTACCATTGTAAATCATAATGATTATAATAATAATAATAATGAAAATAATAATGATGATGATAATAATGATAATAATAATAATAATAATAATGATAATAATAATGATAATAATAATAATAATGATGATGATGATGATGTTGAAATTATAGGTGAAAAATATATTAAATATTCTTCTCAACCCACTATTTTTGAAACTTTTACTAAAAATAAAATATTATGGTGCCATTACGTAAGTTTAATAGAATAATGATGAAATAATAATTTATAACTACTATATTAAACATATATATATTTCATATATTTTATAGTGTGGCTCGACACATACTTCAAATTGGCGTCACGGTCCATGGGGAAAAAAATCGCTTTGCAAGTATGAATCATCCACTTTTTTTTTTTTTTTTTTTTTTAGTTTTATTTTGTTTTGTTTTGTTTTAATATTATCATTATCATTAAAAATTTTATGATATAAAAATTATTAATATATAGTAAAAAAAAAATTTCTTTTTTAACTGTATTGTCTTTAATTAATATAGTAAGCACGGATGTGATTATAAAGGTTACGGTTTTTCAGTAAAACGACCCCGTTTAAATTTAAGTAAATTTACAAAAGAAACTTCAAAAAGAATACGACCAGTTATTCAAGAATGTAAGTTTTAGTATATATATCAAATAACAAATAATAATTCAATAATAACTTATATATACTATATAAAATACGATATTGACTTATTAATAAACAATAGATTGTTGTGTTTGTTTCTCTGATAATTCAACTAAAGATAATGTATTAGTTATGTGTAATGGCTGTTATAGAGGTAAATAAATATAATTATGATATTATTTTTTGTTCTAATTTTATATATATATATTTATATTTATATATTTTAATGTTTATTTATAATTAATAAAAAAAAAAAAAAAAAAAATTATTTATTTATAATCATGATTATCATTAATTAATTATTTTCTAAATAAATAAAATAAAATTAAAAAAAAAAAAAAATAAAAAAATAAAAAATAAAAATAAAAATAAAAATAATATAAAATAGCATATCATCAAAATTGTTATCCAGATAAAATTAGCTCAGATATTGGTATTATAATTAATTAATAAGTAACGTCAATTATAGTCTTATATTTATTGATATATATATATATATATATATATCTTTTTTTAATAATATTAAATAATCCTTAGTTAATTCTACTGACCTATTTTATTGTAAGGAAGAATGCAAACATACTAGAGAAAAGAAAAAAATAGGTAAATTATTTATTATTATAATATCAATTTGTATATTAATTATTTTCATTTATATAAATTATTAATGTTACTAATATTTAATTATATATACTATATTGTTTTTTTTTTTTTTTTTTTTTTTTTTTTTTTTTTTTTTTTTTTTTTTTTTTTATAATGATCTTTATAGAAACTAATTTACCAAAAAAAAATCTTCCACTTATGTTAAATAGTAGAGTTTCTTCTTTAAAATCAAAAACATTAGATACAAAGTCAGTTGAAAATATGACACCTGCACCTACACCTGCACCCAATTCGCCAGATAATAAAAATACACCTATAACAACGGATATTCAAGAACCACTGCAATTAATTGAGCCTGAACCAAAAATTTTAAAAGCTGGAATTAATATCGAAAAGTCATCATTAGAACTTATAAAAAGTATTTTTTTTTTTTTTTTTTTTTATAGTAAACAATATTTTATAATATTAATTTGTAGATATTATTATATCATTTATTATCTATTATTTATTATTTATTATGATTATAATTACTTTATTAGAATTTAATATCTTATATAATATTATATTTATATTAATAATTAATATTATGAATAAATTATGATAGAACAACGTCAATTACAAAGAAAACGTGGTGAAGATGATAAAGTTATATATCATACAAAACACCTTTCACCAATTGTTGGTTTTAAACATAATGAAATACCACTTCCAACTTGGGAAATTCGTAATGAAAATAAAATTGATATTTCTTCAAATAAAAGAAAACGTAAAAATTATAAGAAAGAAATGGTAAAATATAAATTAATAAAATAAAATATCAATATATCATATAAATACAAAACAATTTTTTATTTATGCTAATATATATATTATTTCTTTTTTTTTTTTTTTTTTTTTTTTTTTTTGTTTTGTTTTTGTTTTTGTTTTTGTTTTATTTTATTATTATTATTATTATTATCATATATATATATATTTATAAAAGTTGGAAGATATATCAGACGAAGCATATATAAAAAGACATTATCCATTAGAGTTATCTGAAAAATGCAGTCGTTGTGGTTCTCTAATTAATACTTCTAAGATTGATGAAGAAGCTCTTAATAAAATGATAGAAAAACAAGCAAAGCAAAAAAAGTTAAAGAAGGGTTACATCTATATTTAAAAAAAAAAAAAAAAAAAAAAAAAAAAAAATATGTATACTTAATAGATAATTTTTTTAAAATATACATATATATATATATATACTTAATTACTACATAATATTATATATTATATCATATTTAATATTAAGATTTTTGATTATTCCCAAATTTTACATCACAAAAAATTATTCATACTTAAAATTAATTTTCACTTATATATAGTTTTCTTTACAAAAAAAAAAAAAAAAAAAAAAAAAAAAAAAAAAGATATATATATATTTATATATTTATATAAATATAAATAAATATTATATTATATTATAAATAATATAAATAATATAATATTATAATTATCATAAAGAAATTATAAGTATTAATTTTAAATTTTATATATATATATATATATATTTAATTTTTATTATTTATTATTAATTATTTGTTTGTTTATTTAAAATATATAATAATTTAAAATTTAATAGACCTAATTTATAATATATATAATATGGAAAAATAAATATATATAATAGTGTGTTTTGTTATCATTTCTATGATAAATAGAAAAGACAATAGCATTATTTGATTATATCTTAATTTATTTATTTTACATATTATAAGAATCAGAAGTTTTAAATCAAATTTAAAAGTTTATTTAATCAGTTAAATAATATTTGATTAAATGTGTATATATATATATAATATAATATATATATTAATGTTTAGAATAATATTTAGATAATAGATTTAAAAAAAAAAAAAAAAAAAAAAAAAAAAAAAAAAAAAAAAAAAATAATTCATTATGAAAATATTAAACAAATAAAAATATTAAACATTGAGTTTTTATAATATTGTAAATTCATTTTTCATTCAAAAAAAAAAAATTAATTTTATTGTATCATTATATTAGATTATCTTAATGAAATTAGTTCTTCTAACCATATAGATGTTGATTACTTTATTATACCAGTGAAATATCTTTCACTTTTCTAATAAAAATATATCCAATTTAAATTATGTTTATGGATTTTATGAATATATCAAAAACTTCATCTTGCTATATATCACAATATAAATTTTTTTTTCTTTATTATTTGTTATTGATCTTTTAAGTAATGATATATTTAAGCAAAATAACCTTGAATGCTTTGTTCATTAGATTATATTAAAGAAAACTTCATCGGGAACAATAAAAATATAATAATTTTTATATTTGTTACCTGAGAGAATGAAAAAAAAAAAAAAAAAAAAAAAAAAAAAAAAAAAAAAAATTGGAATCTCTTTTAATTATTGATTTATGTCTCTTTATTTCTCTTAACATCTCAGCTTATTGGTCTATATACTGTTAGAGAAAAAAGAAGAAGGATTTATTTATCAATTCTTTTTAAATATTTTAAATAAAAAGGTTTGTGAAATTGCTATAATAATATTAGAAAAAAGCTTTTTTTTTTTTTTTTTTTTTAATTATTTCAATATATTCTTTCCCAAGCTATCCGTTACCTGTATAAATTAATTTCTAAATTGAAAAAGGTCCGTGAAAAAGCTATCGCATTAACTTCTTACTCCATAGAAGAAACTGAAGCCCCCTGTGATAGAATTGATATTTTAATTAAGGAACACAATAGTTTATGTAAATACCTAAAGAAGCATTAAAACGAATCACGTGGAAGTATGCATAAATTAAAGAAAAAACATTGTTAAAAAAATATATCTTATTTATTATATACATGAAATTTTTTATTTAAAAATATTATATATTTTATAATATTAATATTTAATTAAAATTATATCATATTATTTAATGTTCAAAAAATTAAATTTGAAAAAAAAAAAAAATTATTATTTTAATTTTGTTAACGTTAAACTAATAAAAATATTAAATTTTTTAAATTTTTTCAATATTGTAAATTATTAATTATAATTTCTTTTTTCTTTTTTTATATTTAATAATTTTCTTTTTACTTTCAAAAATTTTTAACAATAGTATATTAAAGTATATCATTAATAATTAACTTAAAAGATTTATTTCATAAAAATATAATTTATATGATTTATTTATTTTATTTTATTGTATTTTATTTTATTATCTTATAAATCAAAGAATAATTTAAATTTTTTTTTTTTTTTTTTTTTTTTAGTAAACACATTACTTAAAAAAAACATGATAATTGTTTATTAATACTCCAATCGTTATATTTAATCTTCAAACATTAATAAGATTTATATTATTTATAGTTTGAAATCCCCAAAATAAATTAAATTTTATTAAAGAATTCTTTGACGTTTTTCTGTGGTTACAAATGGTATAATAATAAAATATATACTTTATTAAACATTAATAAGTTTTTTATTTATTCATTCATTCATTTATTATTTATTTATTTATTTATTTATTTATTTATTTATTTATTTACAAAAATAAAAACAAAATAGTTTGAAAATTTAGAAAAAATAATAATATTAATATAAAAAAAAAAAATATATATATATATATATATATATATATATATAATTGACCAAACTAGTATATATATATTTTTTATTTTTAAAAAAAAACAAGTCTTATAATATTAAATTAAAAATTGAAAAATCTAATAAATTTTAAATAAGAATAAAAAATATTAAAATCTTTCCAATATAATTCTTTTATTAATATATTTTCCATATATTAACGAAGTAGTATATGGAAATACATAACTTGAAAAATGAAATACAAAATAAATTATATTAAA
This sequence comes from Neocallimastix lanati (nom. inval.), assembly GCA_016946835.1. Taxonomy (NCBI): domain Eukaryota; kingdom Fungi; phylum Neocallimastigomycota; class Neocallimastigomycetes; order Neocallimastigales; family Neocallimastigaceae; genus Neocallimastix; species Neocallimastix lanati (nom. inval.). The sequence continues at coordinate 2,100,813 of JACVTC010000009.1, read as the reverse complement.
GTCAGTATTAGTAGTATTTCTACTATTGTTACTTACAAAGCTGATGAATATAGCATAGAAATTTTAAATTAAATATCCTGAATGAAATATCTTGCTAAAGTTAATTATGAGTTGGAAGTGGAAGTGAAATTACCAACTCATTCAGATACCGGTTATGAAAATGAATTAAAAAGTTATAAAGTTGAATAACTAGAGTTGATTCAATAGTAGATAATAAAAAATCATGTATTTAATATACAAAATAAAAAAAAAAAAAAAAAAAAAAAAAAAAAAAAAAAATTATTGTATTTTAATACTAAAACTTTTATTTAAGATGTGGAATAATTTGTACTTCCACTCTTTTGTACTCTATGTAATATTCATATCTTTATATATATTGATATAAAACAAATAGATAACTCAACTTGTTTATATACTATTATTCCTATTATTATATTAATATATTTCTCTAAAATCTAAATTATTTCTTAAATGTATATAGTAATAAATTAATTAAGATTCAATGACCAGAATTTACTTGAAAACTAATATAATAAATAATAATAATAATAATAATAATAATAATGAATTATTTAGAAATATTTAAAATAATATTAAAATTTTTATATTATGAAATTTTTTAGTACAAATAATAAACAAAAATTTCAATTTGATTAATTTGAACAAATTGATATTTGTTTTTTGAAGGGGTAAATACAACTTTATATATGAAATTAAAAAATAAAGACACATTTTTATTCATATCCCTCGGGTGTTACTGTCCCTTTATCAATATCTTAAAGATGTCTAAAAATTCTTTCCCATAAAATTGGAAGAAGCAAGAGTTTCTTCATAACAACATGACGGTTTATATTGTAAAATTAGCTAATGAAATGGAAGAGCATATTTAAATAACTCAAAAATAATAACATTTGTTTTTATTATCATTATAAATTATAGTAGTATATTATTATTATTAATTATTATTATTATTAACTATTATTATTATTAACTATTATTATTATTATTATTAACTATTATTATTATTATTATTATTAATTATTATTATTATTATTATTATTATTAATTATTATTATTATTATTATTATTATTATTATTATTTTAAATAAGATTTTGTTGAACAAAATTATTCATAAAATATAGATATTTATAAAATATTAATGATATTTATATCATATATTTAAATATTTTAAAAAAAATTTTTTTTTTTCCTCTTTGTTTTATATATATATATATATTTATAATTATTTATTAATAATAATTTTTATAATTCTATATCATAAGCAATATTTCGTACATTTATTGATACCATAAAATTTATAAAATTTGCTTTTTGATACAGAATATTATTAAAGTTTCAGATACCATAAAATAGATCTCAAACCTATTATAAAAATACGTACAATAGATGACTTCTTTTTTTTTTTTTTTTTATCTTTATCTCCTCTTACATCTGAAAATTTTAAATTTAATTAAATTTAATTGTATTTGTGATTTTAATGTTTTCATATATTAATAATAATAATATATGAAAACATTAAAATCACAATTATATTTTCTCTTTTCTTACAATATATTCCTGTCCTTTATTATTTTTTTACCTTTGAAAGTAGAAACTTAAACTTATCGAATTATTTTTAATTGTTTTTATAAGTTTTTTATATATATTAAAGAAAAAGTATAGTTTTTCTTAAGTTTTCAGTAGAACCTCCCCACCTTCCTGTAAAATATTTGCATTTTATTATTACTTCTATATGAAGTATTATAAAGTAATTATAATTCTTTTTCTTCCAATAACTCTTCTCCTCCATACATCTTTAATTCATTAAATATATATTATTTAATTCTGAAATAAATAAAATAATATTATTATTTGGATAGCTTTTTTTTTTTTTTTTTTGCTTTAAATTTTTTGTTACCTTAATAAAAAAAAGTTTTCCTCTCTTTATCAGATTTTGTATTTGTATCTTAAATTGTATTTCACATTTATTAGGCCAATAGAATTTTAAAAAATTCATTCATATTTCTTAATTCATCTAATATATTAATATTTATTAGAAATATAGTAAGAGAATCTGATTAAATTACTTCTTTAGTTAACATATCCTCCTTTCAATAATATAAGTTATTCCTTCTTTTAAATTTTAATTGATAATTTAGTTTTCATTTGTACTACTAATTCTCTTAATACTTTTTTTTATATTGGTAAACATAATCATCAGCACTCATGATGACTGATAAAAAAAAAAATGCTCATCTCTATTAACCATATTCTACAATTAAAGGTTAACAAGAACTTTTGTTGCTACAATATATTATTAAGCATTAACAAGTTAACAAGTTTAACATTATTACATTTATTAATATGTTATTTTTATAATATACTTCGTTACTAAAAAATTAAAAAATTAGTGTAATAGTTTAATATCAATTAAATTTACTATCTATTTTTATAGTTCTAAAGTTTTGATTTATTAATATTTTATATTAATTATTATTATGTTAAATTTTATTTTAAGATTTTGTCATACAAAAAAAAAACTTTTTTTTTTGATTAAATTTATATTAATTAAAATAATTTAATCAATAAAAAATAAAAAATATTTAAAAAAAAAGAAAAAAAAAAAATTATTTTTGATATATACTATTTATTATTAATATATATATATATAAAAACTGGAATTTCAATCAGTAATTATTTTAATGCAATTATTATATTATTATTACTTTCTTGAATTAAAATAAATAATTAATTAATTAATATATTAACTTTAAATTATAAATATATATATATATCATTATAAACATAAATAAAATATAAATATGAATTTCAAATTGATTATATTAAAATTACTAAATATATTACATAATTGAAATTAAATCATCAACCATATAACAATTTATAAAATTATATGTACATTTCTTTACTTTTCAATTATATCAACATAATAAACAACTTCATTTTAAAAATTAAGCATCATTTAAATAAATTATAATTAAAAAAAAAATAATTATAATAAAAATAATAATAAATAGGAAGCAAAGGAATTATTAATATTCAGATAATAACTCTAATTTAAAATAATTCAAAATGACAACATATGGAGGTGATGAAATTTCAGCAATTGTTTTAGATATTGGATCATCATTGTCAAAAGCAGGTTGGTCTGGAGAAGACAGTCCAAAAGTTATTATTCCATCTTACGTTGGTACAATAGTTGATGAAGAAAATAAAGCAGGAGAAGGAAATGTCGATGCAACATTAATTAATGGAACTACAGATAATTCTATTAATTCATCGACTAAAAAAAAA
>JACVTC010000009.1:2027500-2092500 GCA_016946835.1 Neocallimastix lanati (nom. inval.) | reverse complement strand
GAAAATTATTTTTAAAGTTTTAAAGAATACAAATATTTTAAAACTTATTTTAATATATTTTTTATAAAATTAAAAATTTAATAAATAAAAATTATATATATATATTTCTTAAAATCTTTTTCATTTAATAAAAATATTAGATTTTTATTATTATTATTATTATTATTATTATTATTATTATTATAATAATTATTATTATTAATTAAATTATCAAATTTTTCAACGTTCAATAAAATTTCCTATAAATTTTTTATATATACATTAATATATTAAAATAAAATATTAAAAATTAAAAATATTAAATAATTGATTAATATCTATATATTTTTTTTTTTTTTTTTTTTTTTTTTTTTTATAAAAAATTTTTTTTAATAATATACATATATTTGTATATTTTTGTATCGAAATTAATTATAATTTTTTTTTTTTTTTAAGAAAACCAATAATTAAAAAATATATAACTCAAAAATAAAAGAAAAAAAAATATAATAAAATAATATAATAAATTAAAATATAATAAATAATAAAAATACAAATAAAATAATAAAATAAAATAATAATAAAAAAAAAAAATAAAATAAAATAATAATAATAATAAAATTAAAAAAATGAATGAAATTAAAAAAAATATTATCATTTATTTTAACTATAAAGATAAATATTGTATAGAGGATACCATAAATTATAAATTCTTTCAAAAAAATGTTAAAGTAAAAGATGAAGAAAATTTAATTAAAAATAAAAGATATTGTTATCAATGGAATAAAAGAAATAATTGTTATATTGAAAATATTCTTTCATTTAGTAATGAACAAACTTACTCTATACCCCAAATAAGTCAAATGTTGGGATGTATTTCCTGTTGTAAAGATTGTTTAAATGGTGCATATATTTATGATCTTCAATCATTAAAATCTAAATCGATCAGTAATACCATACAGAATACCAATTCTTATAAAATTATAACTTTTAGAAATAAAAGAAACAGTACTGACTATCCTATCCTATACCATAATAAAAATCAAGAAATTAGATATTGTTTATTAGAAAATACTAATTCATTATGTTCAAAAACTTATACTTGTTATCCTGTTATACCACAAAACCTTATCGCTAATGAATTAAATAAAGATGTATCAAAATTTTCAAATGTTCTCTACATTATACTTTCTATAGTTTTTGTTATTATCATCATAGGATTAATATGGGCTATTTTTTACGTTATACGAACCTATCGAAGACATAAAAAAATAAATCAAGTAATAGATATCACTGGAGGTGATAATTATAAAGGCGAAAATGAAGATAAAAATGAGAATCAGGAAGAAAAAGTGTATCTATCCAATAATTTCGATTATTGTTATGACCCATCAAAAGTAGAACATAATAATAATAATAATGGCAATATTAATAATAGTAATAATAGTATTAATAATATTATTATTAATACCAATGATACTATTGATATTAACGATAATGTACATGAAAGTACTATAAGTATTCATAGTATAAATAAAAAGAACAACAAAATTAATAAAAGTATCAGTAGCATAAGTAAAAAATCAAAAAATATTAAAATAGAAGATATAGATTCATTTATTGAGTAAAATGAATAAATATAAATATAAAAAAATAAAATAAAATAAAAATAAAAATAAAAAAAATAATAATAAATTAATAATAAATTTATTATTAATTTAAAAGTTATTATCCATTTTATTTATAAAAATTCATGTATAATAAATATATAATTTATTATTTTTATTATTATCATTATTATAAATTATATGAAATTGAATAATTGAATTTTGTTTAAATACATTATCATGAATAAGCAATAATATTAATAATAAAAAATAGCATTTTTATAATATAATATAAAATTAATTATATTCACATATTAAATTTTTTTAAATAATAATAATAATAATAATAATAATAATAATAATAATAATAATAATAATAATAATAATAATAATAATAATAATAATAATAATAATAATAATAATAATAATAATAATAATAATAATAGTAATAATAATAGTAATAATAATATAATAATAAAATCTATCTCCTTATAAAATTATTAATTTTTATATGTAATATTTTGCGGATGTTTTCCAGCGCCTATTCCAATATTAAATTATAATAATAAAAATATAAAATGAAATAAACATGTCAAATACTCTTTTTAATATTTTGGATAATTATTATTATTATTATAATAATATATATATGTATTTTTTTTAAAAAAAAATATTTAATATTTAAATAATAATAATAATAATAATATATTTTTTTTTTATATATATATATATATTTTATTTTATTTTATTTTATTTTAGTTTAGTTTATATAAAATATAATTTATTATTCATAATAATTTTTTTAATATTTTTTATTTATTTATTTATTTATTTATTTATTTTATTTCATTTTTTTGAATAATAAATTCTCTTGGTTGTATTATAATTCAGGAATCTTAAATTTATTGGGAACTTTAATTTTTATTTATTTTTTCATTTATTAATTATATGAATATTTTTTATTTTATTTAAAAAAAAAAAAAATTAATAAAATAAATAAATATTATTTGTCCAATTAGAACATAATAATTTATAAAATAATAACGTGAAATATATGTAATATTCATTTAAAAGTGTATAAATAAATTCAAGAAAAAAGTTTATAGGCAACGAACCTCACTTCCAATATTATAAAATTTCTATTTAAAAAGGAATTCTTAATCTGGATTAGGGTTTGAATTGACTATCTGAAAAAAAAAAAAAAAAAAAAAAAAAAAAAATTATGGTCTTCTCTTTCAAAGGCCCTGCTAGCTGTCTTAATGCATTTTCAGCTAATATAAAAAGTAAAAAAGTATGTAAAAGATTAAGTAAACCAAAAAAAAAAAAATAAAATAAAATTAAACATAAACAAATTTTAATTAATCATAGAAAATTTATTGTAATAAAAAATAAAAATAAGTTCAAAAGTAAAAAAAAAAAAAGATTTCGGTGTAACATATACTATGTGTAGCAACATGATCATCTTGAAAAGGATTTATTTCCGTAATTTTCCAATACTTTACAGGCAAAGATCCAGTGAGAAAAGCTAGGTATACTAACACCACAACATGGGCAACATTTAGGGCAATCATCTGAGACTATTCTTCTTTTGATGGAAATACTAATGTCAAATTTAAAACCATACCTAATTCAAGAAATCCAAAAGAATCCTAATTAATACTTAGGATATTGAAATGTTAAGTCTTTGATTTCTGAAATAATTTTTTTTTTTTTTTTTTTTTAACGGCAGCAAACTTGTTTCATCTTTATTAATTAAATATTTGATTAAATACATGTAATAAAAAGAAAAAAAAATAAAAATAAAAATAAAAAAATAAACAAAAAAAAAAAAAAAAAAAAAAAAAAAAAAAAAATAAAATAAAATAAAATAATGATATAATATATTCTAGTTTCATTTAATTAATATCAGGAAGACTTCACAAGGGCATTATTATACTGAAGTATAATAATTAATTTTGACTTCGCAATGTAAATCATAATTTTAAGAAACAAAATTATGATCTTCATTGGTTGCGCTAGCCCTGCTGGCCTGTCTTACTGTTTCTTCAGCATTGACGCTCTTGGTAGTAGTAGTACGATTCAATTTGAACCTATTGAACAAAGACCATTGCTGGCCAATAGCAATAGGTAAAATCGATTGGAGAAGTGCCGCAGTAACCACCAAGAACGGAGTATCAGAATAAGCACCTGATTTTCATCTGGCACTTAAATAGATCCTTCCATTCATTGTACTGTTATTAATACTTCAACCTCCAAGAAGGAAATTAAACACTTTTTCACACACACTAGAATCAATATACACATCATTTTCAATACTATTACTAACATTACTAAAAATACTATTACTAGTAATACTATAACTATTATTACTATTACTATTATTACTATTAACAATATCATTTGTTAGGTTGCCACGGTAAAAAGCATTATATAAAAATAAAATTTTATCATTAACTTTACTACGAATATGATTGAAAAAAGGACAATCAATTAACCAATGACTTATCCATTGTTTATTACTTTTACAACAGGGACAAAAATTAGGACACATTTGATCTATTATTTTTGCAGCTTTAGCAATTCTAGCATCTAATCTATATCCGCTTCGTCCTAATAGCCAATAGAAACCATATGAAAAATCAGGATATTCATAACAAAGTTTTATAAATTTTGATGTTTCTTCGAATTTGTTTTTGTCATAAATCTCAGCTTTAATAGAATTGATTTTCATATCTCTTTTCCAATAAAAATCCTTGATTTTATTATCATTATTACCTCTTTTCTCTAGTTTACGTTTAAGAGTTCTACTTTCTTTTGTCCATGTATATTTTCTAGATTTTGGAATATTATTAACTAAATAGGAAATAATACAATTTGAATCTTTCCACTTATCAAAACATTTGACTTGAAACAAAGAACACTTAGCTGACAATGGAGGAATATTTAAATCTTTTGAAATAGAATATGCATTAATAAATGATTTGGCTTTATAGTAAACCTGCAATCCATCTTAATCCTTTATTAATTAATTTCTGAGTATTATTTGTTCCCGCTTTATTTGAACCAAGTAAAGGTGCAAAGTAAGAGACTTTACTAAGTACATAGGAGTTAATTATAATCTTCTTAAATGGAATAGGAATTTTGGAATTTGAAAGAAATTTACTAACAGAAAAGAGAGCTTTAGTAACTTTAGAGTTAAGTAATTTAATAATAGGGTTCAACGATAAGCTTTTATCAAATGGTATACCTAAATAGGTATAACATTTAGTTATTGGGATCGGTTGACCAGCAAGATAAAAAGTAGGATATCTTTTATTTTGAAAAAGAGGTGTGTCTGGTCGAATCACCATCGTTGCACGCTTGTAAATTCCAAAATTCATCATATTAAATTTAGCCCATTCATATACCTTCTTAAGCATTTTTTTTTTAACTTAGTTCTTGATGGTGCGCATAGAACAATATCATCTGCAAAGAGTCCACCACAACATCTAGATTCGCCTAAAGGAATTCCAAGTTCTAAAAAATCATTAAAAATGTCATTAATAAATAAATTGAAAAGAATTAGTGATAGTGGACAACCTTGTCTAACTCCTTTCATAATATTAAAAAATTCCGAATATTGATCATCAATTTTAACACTGGCTTTGGAAGTCAAATATAGATTTTTAATAAATTGATAAACCTCTAATATCTAAAGCATCTAATTTATATAAAATATGGAACAGAATCATATGCCTTTTTTAAATTTAGAAAAACAGGGAAAGTTTCTTTATTGCGAACTTTAATCTTTATTTATTTATTCTTATATAATATACATGAATACTTATAATTTTAATAATTGCTTTTTTTAGCTTTTGAGAGTTTGAAGACCTCTCCTTTCCCAATAAAACTTTTTTATTTCACTTGATTTTTTATCAGTTAATTTCTTTAGTCCATAAGTAATGTGACATATTAGGAATATAAGTTTAAATAACACTATAGAAAAATAAAAATACAAAAAATTGCTAAAGTTAAATTTTTTTTTTTTTTTTTTTTTCAAGACAGGGAAGAGAATACACTTCCAATTTTTTTTTTTTTTTTTATAGACAGGGAAGAGAATACACTTCCAAAACTTTATTAAATTTTATTTTAAAAAATACATGTAGGTGAAAAGTACATTTGAAATTAAAAATAAAAAATTTAAAAAATAAAAAAATAAAAAGCTCGAAAATACTATGTATTTCGGCAAGTTGTACTATGTGGGAATTTTTCCCTTCCTAACATATAAAAAAGAAATAAAACCTAGAAGTAACATCTTTAAAATAGATAGTATTGTGTCCACTAAACTCTCCCCGGATTCACCATTTATTGAACTACTAGGGCGAGATTCATCCTTCGTATAAATATTGCTAAAGTCATAAAAATAAAATAAATTCATTACAATTATAATTTGTTGAAACTACAATAATATTATTAGACAAACCACATCCAGTTTAAACAATATAATAAATCGCATATACTCCAAAAACAATAAAACATTTTATTTAACATTATTTAAAATACACGTAAATATAAAAAATAATTAATTTATTTTTTTCAGTTTTAAATATAAATTTTATTTTTCAAAAATTTGTATTTTATTTTTTTATTTTTTTTTATTTTTTTTAATTGTTTCTAATTTTTTTCTTATTTTTGTTTTATTTTTTTTTTGGAAAAGACACACATATATTATTATATATTTTTTGCTTTATTTTATAAATTGTAAATTAATTTCATTTATCTATAAGATTATTTTAAAATTTTAAACAAACTAAAGTTAAAAAACTTTCAAAAGAAAGATTTTTCCACATTTATTTCATTTAAAATGGGCAAACAAATTATTTTGTTGGGTTAAATAAAGATTAGTTCAAGAATTTTAAGGCATTTACTTCTTCTTACCAGCAGCACCAGAGGCAGCCTTGTCGACCTTTTCAACAGACTTGATAACACCGACAGCAACAGTTTGTCTCATATCACGAACGGCGAAACGACCAAGTGGTGGGTATTCGACGAAAGTTTCGACACAAAGTGGCTTGGATGGAATTAACTTAACCATAGCGGCATCACCAGATTTGATGAACTTTGGATTTTCTTCAAGAGTCTTACCAGAACGACGATCCATCTTCTTTTGGATTTCGGCGAAACGGCAGGCAATGTGAGCGGTGTGACAGTCAAGAACTGGAGAGTAACCGTTAGCAATTTGACCTGGGTGGTTGATGACAATAACTTGAGCAGTGAAGGAAGCAGCTTCCTTGGCTGGGTCTCTCTTAGAGTCAGAGCAAACATTACCACGACGAATTTCCTTAACAGAAACGTTCTTAACGTTGAAACCGACATTATCACCTGGAACACCTTCAGCTAAAGCTTCGTGGTGCATTTCAACAGACTTAACTTCAGTAGTAACACCAGTTGGAGCGAAAGTAACAACCATACCTGGCTTGATGACACCAGTTTCGACACGACCGACTGGGACAGTACCAATACCACCGATCTTGTAGACATCTTGAAGTGGAAGACGAAGTGGCTTATCAATTGGACGACTTGGTGGTTCAATAGAATCAATAGCTTCTAAAAGAGTCTTACCAGTGTAGGAACCAGACTTGGTTTCCTTAGTCCAACCCTTGTACCATGGCATGTTAGTGGTGGCTTCAATCATGTTATCACCGTGCCATCCAGAAATTGGGACGAATGGAACAGTCTTTGGGTTGTAACCAGTCTTCTTAATGAAGTTGGAAACTTCCTTAACAATTTCCTTGAAACGAGCTTCGGACCACTTAGCGGTATCCATCTTGTTGACAGCAACAATAAGTTGTTTGACACCAAGAGTGTAAGCAAGAAGAGCGTGTTCACGAGTTTGACCATCCTTAGAAATACCAGCTTCGAATTCACCAGTACCGGCAGCAATAATAAGAATAGCACAATCAGCTTGAGAAGTACCAGTAATCATGTTCTTGATGAAGTCACGGTGACCTGGGGCATCAATAACAGTAACGTAGTACTTTGGAGTTTCGAACTTCCAGAGAGCAATATCAATGGTAATACCTCTTTCACGTTCAGCCTTAAGTTTATCAAGAACCCAGGCGTACTTGAAGGAACCCTTACCGAGATCAGCAGATTCCTTTTCGAACTTTTCAATGGTACGCTTATCGATACCACCGCACTTGTAAATTAAGTGACCGGTAGTGGTAGACTTACCAGAATCGACGTGACCAATAACGACAACGTTAACGTGAGTCTTTTCCTTACCCATTTTATTATTTTTTAATTTTAATTTATTATAAAATTTTAAACTAAATTAAGAGTGTAGGGAAAAAATGATTAGGCGAAATTTTTTTCCTTTTATATGAAATTTTCGATAACCATATTTTCTATTATACGCCAATATTAACTTTTATTAGTTTTTGTATCATGATTGGCCTTAAAAAAATTATATTCCAATCATATTATAGAAATTAATATTTGATGGAAAAAACCTATTTAATATATACATAAATTTAATTTTTTTATAAGCCAATAAATTTAGCAATATAATTTAAAAAAAAAAAAAAAAATATGGAAATATAATTTTAAATATATTGATATATATTAATTTATATTGAATTCTGATTGTATCACATACGATAATATATAATTTTATATTAACAAAATAATGTCAATTTTTTATTTTTATAAGATATAATAAATAAATAAATAAATAAATAAAATATTAACAATACCACTATAAAATATAAATAATATATAAAGTATGAATTATTAAAAAAATTATAAATATAAAAAAGTATAATGTTAATATATATATATATTTTTCCAATTAAAAAATGTTATTAGAGTTTTTAAAATTTATGTTAAAATTGATACATAAAAATATAATATATATATTTATATACACTTTATAAATAAAATCAATTAATTATAGACTATTTATTATTAATAATATATATATTTTTCTTTATTATATTTGGTTGTTATTATGTATAATATTCTATATATATTATTATTCAATTATTTATTATTTATTATTTATTATTTATTATTTATTATTTATTATTTATTATTTATTATTTATTATTTATTATTTATTATTTATTATTTATTATTTATTATTTATTATTTATTATTGAAAATTTCATCAAGATTAAATTTCTGAAATTTTCAATTGAATCATATATTTTATTATAATGTAAAACATATTATTAGTTTACCTTTTTTTTTTTTGTTTTAGTATTGTATATATATATTTAAAAAAAAAAAAGGTAAACTATTTAAAATATTTTTATTAATAGAATAAATGAATAAGAAAGTCAATTCCATAGTAAAAGTAATACAATTAATTATGACAAAATAATAGAAATGAAAATAAAAATGAAAATGAAAAAAAAGAAATAAAAAAATAAAAATAAAAATAAAATGAAAACTATATTTATTTTAATATAAATCAAAAATATTCATATATATTCTGACTATTCAGTTAAAAATAGACTTAAAAAATATTAACATGTTAAAAAAAAAAAGACATAATAATAACTTTTTTTTTTATTTATTTTTATAATTTTTATTATTTAATTATTTAAATTATAGTGAAAAAAAAAAAAAATAAAATAAAATAAAAAAAAATGGGGAGGATTTTTTAATAAAAAAAAAAGTTTAATAATCAAAAAAAAAAAAAAAAATTACAGATAGATTTTATGAGGATACACAAATTGTATAAATGGAATGATAAAACTATAAAATATGAAAATAAAAATGTACAACTAAATTGCCTTTAAAAATTTTTTATATACTTCAAGTAAAAATTAGTAATAAGCTGTTAATAATCTCAAAATTTTATTATTATTATTATTATTATATTGATAAGTTGTTGACTTTTTTTTATTAATATTATTATTAAAATGAATAAAATGAAAATATTTTATTATTATAAATATTTTAGTAACCAATATTAAATAAAAATTATTTAGAAAATTATGCATATTTATAATTCTCTTTAAAATTTTTTTTATTATCTTGTCCTGTTTTAAAATATAAAAGCAATTAAAAAAAAAATAATTATTAATGTTTATATGATATATTTCGTTCTTCAGATAGCAAAAATTACTTTTTATTTTATTTTATTTTATTTTTATTAATACTTTATTATTTTATACTACTTCATTATCTATTTTATTTTATTATTTATTTTATTTCATTATTTATTTTATTTTATTTTTATTAATACTTTATTCTTTTATACTACTTCATTATTATTATAATTATTAATAGTTATTATTAATATAAATTTCTATTCTATTATTAAGATTATGTTATTATTATGATTTTAATTATTATGATTTTATTTATTATATAAAAATAAAACAAATAATAAAATTTAAATAATTATTTAAATAAAAAGAAAAAAAAATTTACTAGATACTTTTCTTACATATTTCTACCAAATACTATTGTTTAATATAAATAAATATAAAATATAAATATAAAATATAAAATATAAAATATAAATATAAAATATAAATATAAAATATAAAATATAAAATATAAAATATAAAATATAAAATATAAAATATAAAATATAAAACATAAAATATAAAATATAAAATATAAATATAAAATATAAATATAAAATATAAATATAAAATATAAAATATAAAATATAAAATATAAATATAAAATATAAATATAAAATATAAATATAAAATATAAATATAAAATATAAAATATAAAATATAAAATATAAATATAAAATATAAAATATAAAATATAAAATATAAAATATAAAATATAAAATATAAAATATAAAACATAAAATATAAAATATAAAATATAAATATAAAATATAAATATAAAATATAAATATAAAATATAAATATAAAATATAAATATAAAATATAAATATAAAATATAAATATAATCTTTTTGAAGTTCACCTTTTAAAAAATAAAAATTATTTTAATTATTAATACATAATAATTAATAATTTTTAATTAATTATAATAATAAATATCTGGATCGACCCCCACAAGTATCATATCTTCACGATTTTTCCCTTTGGGTTTTGCGTGAAAGGTTAGGGGTTAAACGATACTCAGGTAGGTATACTTTCTAAGTTTTCTATATTTCTAACACTGTTAGAATCCCATTGCGTAAGCCTTGTCTGAGAGGATTTACAGTGTCCAGCTCCTCTGGGATGGCAAGGACGCCACCTATAGTTGGCTCTGCTTTCCCTCGAGGATCGCGTAGGGTGCTTCTATATGGAGTTTCTTTGCTTATGGGGAGTTGAGAGCGCCGTACCGGTATGGCAGTTAATCATACACCCATATTACTATATGGGGAAGACCAAAGTCTTCAGTCTATAAAAAAAAAAAAAAAAAAAAAATAATAATAAATAATTTATATACAATATTTTTTATAATAAAGCATTGAATATTAAATTTGTTTACTTTTTAAAAAAAAATATATATATATATATTCATAAATCATAAAGAAAGATAAATTTAATAATAAAAATAAAATAATATTCATTTCAAACTAAACAATATAAACGATATTATCATAAATTATTTATTATTTATTATTATTTGGATATTGCTGAAATATTAAAATGTTATATAATATTGTTTTATTGTTCATATTACTGGGAATGATGCATTTCGTGACATGACTTATATATAAATTTTTATTTTGTAAAATAACTACTCACCATATTAAATATTAAATATTTTATTATATTGTTCTTACAAAAATATTAAAATATATCTTTAAAATTAAATATATTTCATTATTTTATTATTTATTTATATTTAAATATTATTTATTTATCAAAAATAATTTAAGCCACCCTTACATCAAAGGTTTATTAAAGTACGCCGTACTTTATATAAAGCCTACATTTCGAAATGCAACCACATCTGTATTATTTATAAATTTTTATTTATTATAAATCTATAAATCTATTTATATTAATGTGTCTATTATTAAATTTATATGTGTTATATGTTATATGTGTGTGTATCTATATTATTATAGGTATAGTTATAAATAATTAAAAAACTATATGTATATATTATATCTATATATTTGTATATATCATTTATTTATTTTTTAATTTATTTATTTATTATTTATTTGTTTGTTTGTTTATTTGTTTATTTATTGATTGTTTTATTTATATATATATATATATTTATTTATTTATATTTATTTATTTATTTATTTATTTATTGTTATAAATTACATGGTATTACCTTATTTAAAAATAAAAAAATGTATTTTTTATTTTCATACAAGATAACAAAAAGGTACTATTAATTATTATATGCTTATATTTTTATACATATTTAAAATTTTATTTTTTTAATATTAAAAGGCATGCTTTTTCTTTTTTTTTAAATTTTCATTTCAAATAATAAAATACTTTTTAACATTTATATTTAAAATAAATAATTGTTTTTTAATTTACTAATAAAAAAAGTAAATAGATGATAAATAAAATTACATATTGTTATTATTATTGTTGCTTCTTTCATTTTTTGTTAAAGGTTATTTTTATATTTAAATGTTTTTGGTATTACTTTTATTTAATTTTAAAGTTATATTTATATAAAAGTTGTAATAATATATATATATATATTCATATATATATATATTTTTTTTATTTGTTTTCTTAACTATTAATATTCTTTTTTTTTGAAATAAAAATATTTGATGAAAACTATCAAAGAAAAATTTTAGTATAATATATATATATATATTTTTGCTTTTTGCTTTATTTTGCTTTGTTAAATTTTAATAGTTTACATATTTAAAAACATTAAATGTATTAAAAATTTGTCATTTTTAATTTTGCAGATTAGGATATACTTTTTATCATATAAGATATAATCTAACCTATTTAGTAATAAATTAAAATTAAAAAAAATAATAATATTTTTTTTTAAAAAAACAATAAAAAAAAAAAAAAAAATTAAAATAATAAAAAAAAATAAATATAAATAAATATATAAATGAATATATATCTAAACACCAAAAATATAATAAATAAAGTTAATTTGAAAAATAATCTAATTTAAAATATAATAAATAAACATAAAATTTTCATTTAATTAAATTAAATTATTTATACTGAATTTTTTAAATAAAAGTTTTTTTTAAAATTTTACATATTTTAATATTTATTGAAATAAGAAAAAAATATCTAAACTTAAAAAAAAAAAAAAAAATAAAAAATATGATATGAAATATTATTATATTATTTTTAAATATATTTCAAATATATATAATAGTATAATATTCATTTTTATTGAATGTACAAAATCAGATAATTTCATGGTATAACATTAAATTATCATTATCTACATATATCATTAAATTATTCTATAAAAAGAACATATATATATATTTAAATTAAAATGAAAAAGACAGCTGTTTCTTCATCAAAAGCAACAGTTTCTAAATCAAGTCAAAAAAAGAGAACACCAAGTGGAGGAGAAGGAAATGTTGGAAGTCAAGTTACTACAGGTATTCATCAAGAAGTTGAAAATCCAGATACATCTTTTGCTTCTTGGCCAGTTTGGAATGAACAAGAAGTAGCATCTGAAAAATGGATAACAAAACACGCATTTGAAGATCCAGATGGCGCTGTGACTTTACCAAGGAAATTACGTTCAAAAGTAGATTCATGGAAGAGACCTATTGAATTTATAACAGATAATCAATCACCAGTAATTGTAGCTTCTGGAAATAACGTAGATGATTATTTTTTTTTACCAATATCTACTGCTCCATCAAGCCCAGCAATAAGTAATATATCATTACATGGTATGAAAAATATATAATAATTTATAATTATACAAATTATTTATGTAATTTTTTTTTTTTTTTTAATTTAAAATATTATTCTTATAATTACTGTTTTCATTATCGCTACTATTATTTCCACCACTGCAATTATTACTGATATTACTATATCAACTAATACGATTACTTATAATATAAATAATAATTATTATTATAATAATAATAATACATATAATAATAATTATTTTAATAATAATAAATATGATAATAACAATAACAATAACAATAACAATAATAATAACAATAAATAATAAATAACAAATAACAAATAACAATAAAAATAATAAAATGAAATATTAATTATTATATATATTTTTAAATATCTATTTTTATTCTTATTGTTATTATAAATGTATTTTTAATATAATATATATAATTTTTTATTTAATTTATTTCATTTTAATATGTTTCTTTTTTATGAAAGTTAACACTCCAGATAAAGAGAAAAAAAAGGAAAATGAAAATGAAGAAAAAAAAGATGAAAATAAATCTTCAACACAAGATTCAAAAGATGATAAATTACATATTAATGAGACAGTAGTTACAGATCCATCTATTACTGAAACTGAGGATGATAATTCAGATAAAAAGTATTCTGAAGCTAGTAAATTATTTCAAGAAAATTCACATTTATTAGGTTCAGAATTAATGTGTAATATTCTATCAGCATTTCATTATATATATTGTCAATTGAAAAATCAAAAAAATCCTCAAAATCCAGATGATTTTTCTTTATGGGATCATATTTATCCAAAGGGAAAAGATGGTATGCCTATCTATAATTCTTCTGGTAAATACATTGTAAAACTTTATTGGTTAGGAAATTGGAGAAAAATTACAGTGGATGATTCCATTCCATTAGATGCCAAAGGTAGACCTTTGCTCGTTCGAAGTGCATTACAACATGAACTTTGGCCATTAATTTTATCAAAAGCTATTTTAAAAATTGCTGAATTAAGGTATTTCTTTGGAACTATATATCTATATATATATTAATATATATTAGTATTAATATTTAAAGATTAGTATATAATCATCAATATAACTATCAATATCATTATACAAATGTTAACATATAAACATCAATATATATATTATCTCTTTTATAATTTTTTTATTTTTTTATTTTTATTTTTATTTTTATTTTTTTATTTTTATTTTTATTTTTTTTTTTATTTTTTTATTTTATTCTATTATAATATTTTTACAAAAAATAAATTAATATTTTATTATAATTATTAATTATTAATTTGCTTACTTTGCATCATATTATCTTTTTTTTTTTTTTTTTTTTTTTTTTTTCGTTATCTTATTATTTATATATTATTAATTATCATTATAAATAAATATAATTATAATAAAAATATTTAAAAAAATTTTTTTTATTACTATTAAATAGTTATAGAGAAAGTGAAGATTATATGGATTTTGGTGATTTTGATGTTATACATACTCTTTCATCATGGATTGTTGAGAGATATAGTTTTCGTAAAAAGTCGTATGATATTATTTGGAATGATATTAATTTTATTACGGCATCTAATTTAACTATAAGTTCTCAATCTATGAGTACACTAGGGTCATTAAATCAAAACGGTAATAATGGGAACAATAATTCCAATAATAATAATAATTCAAACAACAATAATTCCAATAATAATAATTCCAATAATAATAATAATAATTCCAATAATAATGCAAACAATAATAATAATAGTAATAATCAAATTAATAATAATTCAATAAGTGCTAATACAAATCAAAATCAAAATCAGTTTAGTAAAACACTTAATGGTGATAGAGATAAAATGATGAATTCTACATCAAAAGATGCAACGCAAAATCAAGCACCTGTAAATATAAATTATGCAATATTTGCATGGAAAGAACCTGGCCCTTTTCAATGTCAAATTCCTACTACCGTTAATGGAATTAAAAAGTAATAAACAATTTAATTCTATTGATCATATTATTATTTATTTATTTTATTATTTCATAATAAGGATAATACTTTATACTTAATTTATTATTATTTATCTTTATTTTATTATTTATTTTTAATTTTTTTTTTTATTTTTTTTTTTATATTTTCTTTTTATATAAATTAATTCTTAATTAATAAATGATTGTTATTCTATTAAAATATTATAAAATTTTAATATTTTATATATTAAAAGTCCAATAAAACAGTCAATTCTTTATAATTTATCATTTCCCTATAGAATTATTGAAGTAAAAGAGAATTTTGATGATCCAGAATTTGAAAGACAAATACATTTAAGGGGATATTTTTCATCTGGGTAAATAATTTTTTATTTGGTTTTCATTTAAAAAAAATAATATATATATATATATATATATTTAATTTATATTTGAAATATTACAATAGTAATAATAATAATAAAAATAAAAAATAAAAAAAATAATAATAATACATATAATTAATATATATATATATATATATATATATATTTTAATTTTAATTTTTTTTTATTTCATTATTTATATTTCTATCAGAAATCAAATTAACAGCCAAAAATTGTTACCTAAAAAAAATAATAATTTAACAGTTAAAAACAATAAAACAGTAGAAGAACCTCAGGTAGAACATCAACCAAATCAACCTGATACTTTTGATATATGGATATCATTTGAAGAATTTTGTTTAACATTTAAGTAATTATTATTATATCTTTTAATAGAGAGTCATATTATTATTATAAATATTTTTTATCAATATATTAATTGTCATTTAATAAATTTTATTTCAAAAAAAAAAAAAAAAAAAAAAAAAAAATTAATAGATATATTTTGTATTATTATTCACCATCTGTATTTAAAGTTCAAAAATCTTTTCAATATTATCCTGATTATATAATAAATAAATTACCTATTAAAGATCAGACTTTAATTCCAGAATCATTAAGAATTCCTCAAGTTTTATGTATAATATAATATTTTATTAATCATCAAAATATTATATATATTATAATTTTGAAAAAATATTAAAAATAAATGTGAAAACTAAATTAAATTATTTTTTATATATAATTTTAATAAATTTATTTAATTTTATTATTATGATATATATATATATATATTTTTGTATTTACTATTGGATATAATAGATGTTTCTGAAGATACACAAAATCCTATAAATATCTATATGACAGTTTCAACATTTAGTAAAATAAAACCAGGATTATCAAGGGATGGCTCTGTAGTAGTTCAAAAATATGATTGGACTTCATTAAATCCACAAAAACCATTAATAAGATTATCAACAAATGCAAGTTTAACCTGTCAATATTTAATTAAACCAGGGTAATAATAATAATTCATATATATATATATAATATATTAACAGGAACAATAATATATTTTAATATTTTTTTTTTTTATTGTTAAATTCTATATTTTGAAAATGTTATTATAAACATTTTTATTTAATTTTTTATATTTTTATATTTTTTTTTTATATTTTTATTTTTTATGCATAATCTCAAATTTTAATATTATTTATATTATTATTATTATTATTATTATTATTATTATTATTATTGTTGTTTTATATTAATATTATATTATTTTAATATTTTGATACAATTCTATATATATATATATATATATATATATACATATACATATATACATATTATATTTACCAGTGATGCATTTACATTTGTTATTGATAATCCATGTGGATTTATTTCAATACAATTCTGGACATTTACACAACAATTTTCTCTTGAAGAGGAAGGAAAATATTTATCCGATGTATTAAAGGTTAATGTGACAGATGTTGACGATGTATTCAATATTCAACAACCAAATACATGGAATATTCTATTTAAGTAAATATTAATTTCATATATCTGTGATTTTTATATAGAAAAAAGTGAAAAATTTTATTAATTCATAAATAATAATAATTTTTTATATATTTATATTAATATTTATATATTTTTTTTTAATTTTTTATTTTTTATTTTTTATTTTTTATTTTTATATTTTATAAACACATTTATAATAATAAGACAAGCTTTTTCTTTAACAAAACCATTATTTTTATCTCCTGCTTTTTATGTTTCAGAATCAATACAATATAATACATCCTTACATATTATTGATAATGATACAAATACAGAAATTTCTCAGCCTTTATTTAGACTAAGGCCAAAAAGATATTTACCAAATACGGTTAATATTAATAATTTTATTTTTTTTTTTTTTATAATATATTTTAATTATTAAAATTATTATAAATGAAATAAAATTTTTTAAAATAAATCTAAATTATTTTTTATTCATTATTTTTTTTTTTATTTTTTTTATTAATTTTTTATTTTTATTTTATTTTATTTTAATTTAATTTTTTTTTTTTTTTTTTTTTTTTTTTTTTTTTTTTTTTTTTTTTTTATTAAAATGAAAAATTATATATATAAACTATATATAACTGATTAAACTATTTTAATGTAGAATGGTTATACAGTAGTGGCTGAGTGTAGATCACCTAATACTAAAGTAAGTGGAAAATGGAAAATGAGACTAATTAGTTTACCTTCACCTTTATCTGAACCTCTATCAATATCTAAATACAATGTTCAAGATTTTAATGAAGTTTATACACCAAATAAACATAATATACTATTCCGGTGAGTTTATGAGTTTATAAAAATTTTTATATTAATATATAAATATTTATTTATATAATTATTTATTCATTTATGGTGATAATCATTATTTAAAAAACTATTTATCACAATTTTCCTTTTTTTTTTTTTTTTTTTTTTTTTTTTTTTTTACTAATCTTACACTCTTAATTTATATAAATGTATAAATTTAATTATAAAAATAGATATCTAGTTAAAGTTAAAGATAGTCCAAAAGATTTATTATCTATAAAATTGACTTTTTCTCATAAAAATTCTTATGTTACATTAAATGTTTATGATGGTGAGACTTTATTATCTACTTCTAAAGGAAAAGGAACAACATCTATTATGTCAATTTATATGGAAAGAGAACAAATTGAGAAAGACCAAGTTAAATCTGTTGTAAAAGAACCTACCAAACAAAAAGAAAAGGATAAAGATTCTAAAAAAGACAAAGACAAAGATAAGGATAAAGACAAAGATAAAGATAAGGATAAAGACAAAGATAAAGAAAAGGATAAAGACAAAGATAAAGAAAAGGATAAAGATAAAGATTCTAAAAAGACTGCCTCTGATGATCAAAAAATAGATACATCTGATAAGGTAAAGATAAATCAAATATTTAGAAAAAATGATAATTTTGTCATTATTTGTATAATATTATCATATTCATCATTAAGATTAATTTAATTACTACTTATATTATTATTTATTAAATAAAAATAAAAAAAATAAATATTAATAAATAATATATATAATCAATAATAATAATAAAAAATAATAATTTTTTTTTAATATATTAATTTATTTTAATATTATTTCTTTTTATATATTACATTATATTATATATATTATATATATATATATATATTTTTTTTTTTTTTTTTTTTTTTTTTTTTTTTTTTGAAAATTTAATAAATATTAAATATTATATTGTAATTTATTATTATTATATCATCATAACATTAATATAATCATTACTATGATATTAGGCACCTATTCATAGATATATTATTGAAGGAATTGTTGAAATATTAAGTTTACAATCTACCCCACCAAATCCTTTAAATAAAACAATAGAGGAAGAACAGACTGTAAGTTCTTTAAAAGAGACTAAAAATTCTAAAAATCACTCAGGAAGAAGAAAAAGAAATAATTCAAATATATCAACCATTACAGCAGCTACTACTCAAGGTAAAGATAAAAAGGGTGATAGTAAGGATAAAGATCAAACTAAGGATGCATCAGCAAAACAAGATAAATCTAGTAATAACGGCAATAATAGTACTAATCCAACTGGTACTACCCCTAATACATCTAATAATGTTGAATTAAGCTATAAGCTTAGACTTATATCATCAGATGGAGCTTCTGTAACTATTGCAAAAGATACAGAAAAGGAAGAAAAATATAAAGTTATAAAAAATTCATGGGAAGTTGGACAAGCAGGAAGAGCTTCAAAAGCTAAAGAAAGCAGAATAAATTATTTAAAACAATTGGAAAAGGGAACAATTAAAACAGTTCCTCTCTTCACTAAACAATTCATTTCATTAAATGGGCCATCATTAGTTATGAATCGGTTTATTGATAATTACTTTACTCGTTCTTCCAATCCATCAACAGCGAGTACTACCACAACCAATGAAAGTAATATTATATCACCTTCTGCTTCTAAAGAATATAAACTTCAAAATTCAAGTACATTAAAAGTTACGATGGATACCAATCAAGAAAATGAAACTATAAAAAATGTATTTGAAAAAAATGTTGATGAATTATTAAATCAAACTAGTACAAAATCAATTCTTTCTGACCCAAAATATCTTTCGAAAAAATATTTTTCAGAATCAAATATCAATGATGTCCATAATTATTCAAAGAATTTCAATAGAATGAATTCAAGGGAGGAAGTTATTAAGGGATCAAAAGATATCATTGAAAAGATTATATTTACTAAACCTAAGAAAAATTATGAACAATTTTTAAATGATAATAATGTAATTATGACGAAGGAAGAAATTTCGCTCTTAAGAACCAAGAGTACTACCCTTTCTTATAATGACTATTTAGCAAAATATGTTCGTAAAATAAATAAGGTACCCAAACCTCCACTCCTATATAAACCATGGTCGATTGTTTATGAATTAGATCAACCTCCAAGAGTTAAAGACGAAGAACTTATAAATAAACGTATTAAGAAATCAACGGAAATTAATGAAATCTTTAATAATTTTCAGTCGTCAGTGGTTAGTCGTCGTGAAGAAAATAAAAAAATGAGAAGTCAAGAAAAACAATTACAGATGGATAGATTAGTTGATAAAAGATATATGGATGAACAGATACATAAAGTGGACCTAGAAAGAAGGAAAATCTATAAAAGTAATTTATTGGAAGAACTAAAACTCTTAAAAATTCAAATTGAACAAGAAAAACAATTACAAGCAACTATTAAATCAATTCAAGAATCTCCTTCATTTTTAGCAGATACAGATTATTAGATTATTAACTTAAAAACATAAAATATATTTATAAACATTTAAAATAAAACAAACAAAAAAAAAGAACAAAAAAAAAAAAAAAAAAAAAAAAAAAAAAAAATTACCCTTATATTCATATATATATATATATATTTAAAAAATTATAATATATAATATATAAGAATAAAAAGAATCCAAATGATTTTTTTTCTTTGTAGATATTTTATTTAATAAAAGTAAAGAAAAATTATATATATATATATATATGTTTAATTAGTTAATAATTTATCAAAGTAATACCTAAAAATTTAAATATTTTTCTCCTTTTTTTTTTTATTTTATTTTATTTTATTTTATTTTTTTTTATTTTTATTTTTTTTTTTTTTTTTTAATTAAAATTAACATAACAAAAACAAAAAAAAAACAAAAACAAAAAAAAAAGAACAAAAAAAAAAAAAAAAAAAAAAAAAAACAAACAAACAAAAAAACGAACAATATATATATATATACATATATATATATATATTATTTTTTATTATTTTTCTTCTTTCATGGAATTTTTGAAATTTTTTTTTCTTTTTTTTTTTTTTTTTTTTTTTTTTTTTCGTTATTTCGTGTTAGCTTGATATTTATTTATTTTTACATTTAGATTTACATTAGTATATATTAACTTTTAAAATATTTCATAATATACTTTTATAATGTATAAATTTCCATGTAAAATATTTTCATAGTATACTTATATGATGTATAAAATTTCAAAACATTTTAATAAAAATCAATAATAATATATAATTAACATATAATATTGTTAAATTATATATATATAAATTAAATTCTTTATATTTTAATATTTTCAATATATATATAAAATTAAATTTACAATTTTATATTAATCTTGCTATAAACTTTTTTTTTTAATAATTATGTTAGAATTCTAAGTCAATCATGTTAGCAACTTAAATATAATTTATAAGACATAATACAATAGTTTTGAATAAGATACTTATTATAAAAAGGATTAACTTTTCCCAAATCACTTTTTTTGGAATTTCAAAAATTTTAAAAGGCTTTAAATAGCATTGTAAATGTATAATATATATTATAAATTCATAACATAATATTATATAAATATTGTTAAAATTTAAATTTATTATTGTAATAATTTTAATTTTTTGTATTTTGAAACATAATTAAAGTTCTTTTTCATTTTAAAATTTATTAAATAATAGTTGATTTGAACCATGGTAATAATTAATTAATTAATAATAAATAAATAAATAAATAAATAAATAAATAAATAAATAAATAAATAAATAAATAAATAAATAAATAAATAAATAAAAATTTATTTATTTATATAAAAAAGTTGTTATAATAAGTTGTTAGATATATTAAAAGAATATTTATTATAGTTAATGATATATAAATGATTTAATTATCAATAGCTTTCATACATTATAATAAAAATTTTAAATTATTCTATATAATTTCTCTTGAAATAAAAAAAAAAAAAAGAAATTTATATTTTAGTTATAATAAATTTTAAATCAAAATAAAAACTTTACAAATTATTTGAATTATATTCAATTCATATATAGTTATTATGGTTTTACTGATGAGGCTTTCAACTCTGTATGTACATCACTTCTTGAAAGTTCTGAAATATATAATAAAGAAAATGAATTTATTTCAAAATTGAGTCAAGAAAACCTACTTGCCTTACTCAAGGTATACAATATCCCAAATTATGGTGAACTTTTTAATACCATGATGGTTAAAAAATTAGAAAACAGCTACAGTTTCTGCAAAGAATGTTGTTTATGATTTGTATAACACAATTAATAACGTTGTTAAAGAAAAATACAGTGTATCAATAAAAAATGAAGAAACCGTTGAACTTGGAAGATGTCTTATACAAGCAAGAATGCTATTAAATATAAAATTTCTTTATTATTATTATTATTATTATTATTATTATTATTATTATTATTATTATTATTATTATTATTATTATTATTATTATTATTATTATTATTATTATTATTATTATTATTATTATTATTATTATTATTATTAATTATTTTTAGCTTCTATATTGACATTTTAAAAAAAAATCTTCAAGCTTCAAATATGATAAAATAACAGTTTTGACATCTTCAATATTATTATATTTTGATAGATTATCATATTCTATTTATTTCACCAATATTTAATATTCTAATTAGATTATAAGATAGAATTAAAGATTTTTATAAATATAATAATTAAATTTATTTTACATTTATTTTAATTTTTTAATACATTTTAAAATTATTTTATTATAAATTATTCCCAAATTTTTTTTTCTGCTATATAATTGCTCATTTTTCAAATAAATAATAAATAATAAATAATAAATAATAAATAATAAATAATAAATAATAAATAATAAATAATAAATAATAAATAATATACAATAAATAATAAATAATAAATAATAAATAATAAATAATAAATAATAAATAATAAATAATAAATAATAAATAATAAATAATAAATAATAAATAATAAATAATAAATAATAAATAATAAATAATAAATAATAAATAATAAATAATAAATAATAAATAATATACAATAAATAATAAATAATAAATAATAAATAATAAATAATAAATAATAAATAATAAATAATAAATAATAAATAATATACAATAAATAATAAATAATAAATAATAAATAATAAATAATAAATAATAAATAATAAATAATAAATAATAAATAATATATAATAAATAATAAATAATAAATAATAAATAATAAATAATAAATAATATACAATAAATAATAAATAATAAATAATAAATAATAAATAATAAATAATAAATAATAAATAATAAATAATAAATAATAAATAATAAATAATAAATAATAAATAATAAATAATAAATAATAAATAATAAATAATATACAATAAATAATAAATAATATACAATAAATAATAAATAATAAATAATAAATAATAAATAATAAATAATAAATAATAAATAATAAATAATAAATAATAATAATAAATAATAAAGAATATATATTAATATTATTAATAATAAATAATAAATAATAAATATAAATAATAAATAATAAATATAAATAATAAATAATAATCAATAATCAATAATCAATAATCAATAATCAATAATCAATAATCAATAATCAATAATAATATAATAATTATTAACAAAAATAAGAATTATATGACTATATGTTGTATCAATAACAATAATAGTGTATCATGAATAATTATCAATATTAGCAATAATTACATTGTTCATTATATATATCAATATTTTAATTGCTATATTTAATGAATTAAAAGTAAAAGTAGAGAAAAAAAAAATTAAAAATAATAATTTAAAATAAAAGAATATATAACTGTTTTAAATATCAATAAATTATAAGTTTAAAAATATTGAATTATTTTTTTTTTTTTTTTTAAAGAAACCAAAGAATTCTTAGTTATTTTTATTCAATAAAATATTTTTTTATCTCAATCATTCATTCTTAAGTAATTTTTACTTTAATAAATTATACATTTTAATTTTTTCAATAATTTGAAAATACAATTATCATTATATAAATATAATTAATATATTAAAATATATTAATAAATTTAAAAAACAAAATAAAAATTTTGAAAACTATTAAAAATTTGTCGTTACTACCAACTTCTAATTACATATTTTATAATTTATAATTGGATAGCTTAAAAGTTAAAGACTAATACCTATATAAATAATCATTGTTCATATTCTGCTTACTTGAACATTTTTTAAATTCAAATTAAATCATTTTATTAGTATGTAAATAATAATTTTTAAATTTCATAATTTTTAAATTTCTTTTTGGAAAAATTATAAATGCTAGTAATTAGTATATATATACATAAATTTAGGAAAATTATATTAATTATAAAAATAAATATTAAATCTTAGGTTAAATTATAGACAAATAACTATTTTGAGTGCTAATATTTTTTACTGAAATAATAAGACTATATCATGGACAAACATAATTATATTTTATTAAATATATGCAAAAAAAAAAAAAATTAATAATAATTTTGGGTCGTAAATTTATTTTATTGTAAAAATGAAGTACAATTTTGTATTATTTTAAACATTCATATTATATAAATTAAGAAGTTCCTTTTCATTCTTATAACAGATAATTATTATAGGATTATTGTTCAATTCATTTTTTTAATTTCAAAACTAAATTATACCATTTTTTTTTTTTTTTTTTTTTTTTTTTTTTACTATCGGTATGTATATGTATCGCCCATATTTTCATACCCCCTTAAGTGCATGGGAATATTTGAGGTAGTCACAACACTTCGTATAGGCAGATATTGTCCTTACTGGACAGCCTTACTGAGTGCTTAGCATAGGTGTTATGACATGCATAGTATTGCTGAGAATTTTTTAGTACGCTTTTTATCAGAGTGCTTCTCCAGTTCCTAATTTCCCATTGAAGCGAGACCAATATAACCTAACCATGCGATACTTCCTAGCTCCCTTGGTAATTGTATATTAGTCAGAAAGACTGTTTTTTAGTAGAATATATCTAAATTATACCAAAATTTTATTTTATATTTTAAATTTGTAAATTTTTGCATTTTTAAAATAGATTTATATATTAATTTTTATTTATTAAATATAGAATTTTAATATATTTTATTAAATTTATTTATATATTAATTTTAAATTTATATGTAAATAAATATATATTAATTTTTAACAAATAAAGGATTAATTGAATTAATATACTAATATTTATTTATTGTATATATATAATTTTATATAATTTTTTTTTTTTTTTTTTTTTCTATTTTTTATATTTTTAAAATTATATTATAAAAAGTTTTATATTATATTGCAATATATATTTTTTATTTTTATTAAAATTAAATTTAAAGAAAAAAAAAAAAATCTTGGAGAGAGCGATATAATTATAATCAATTCGGATAAAAAAATTGAAGAAAGTGTAAAAGAATAAATATTGCAATAGTTATAAATATTAAAAAATATAACAAAATGAGTTTAGCAAGGTAATAATAATAAAAATTAAAGAAGAAAAGGAAGAAAAATTAATATAAATATAAAAAAAATCATATATTTTTATGATTAATCTAATTATTAATATAATCTTAATATATACATTTATATAAATAAACAAACAATATTATTATAATATAATTTTAATGTATAATGTTTTATATAATGTTTTATTATGCAATTTCCATATAAATTATTATCATATAAAAAATAGTTTTTTACCAAAACCAAGAAATCAAACTTTAAAAAATGATTCAATATTCGATCGTACACCATTAATTTCAGATGATATTGTTGGACCACCACCATATAGACATAGAAAGGGTTTTATTCCAAGAACAGTGGAGGTATATTTTATTAAATTCATTGGATTTTATTATTATATTCTATAAATTAAAAATAAAAAAATATAAAATTATATTTAAATTTTTTTAAAAAAAAAGATTGATTGAAATAAATTTATATATCAATATTATTTTATTAGTTTTTTTTGTAATAGTAATAGTAAATTGTTTTTTAAATCTATTTTTAAAATATTTAATTAATTTTAATTTGATATTATTATTTTTTATAAAAATAAATTATAATTAATAAAAATGTGAATTAAAATGGAAATAATGAATAGGATTTTGGAAATGGTGGTGCATTTCCAGAAATTCATGTAGTTCAATACCCATTAGATATGGGTAGAAAAAAGAGTATTAAAACATCGTCAACTAAAACTTTACCATTACAAGTTGATGGAGATGGTAAAATTAGATATGATGCAATTTTAAAGCAAGGTCATAGTAATAATAGAATTATTCATTCACAATTGAAAGATATTGTACCAATGGAGAAAAGAGATTTTAATGCTAGACCAACGGAGGATGAAATTAAAAAGACAACGGAGAAGACACAAGCAGCTTTACAGGCAATTTTAGAAGGTCGTTCAAAATCAGTACAAGGCGGTACAAGTAAAGATAAAAAAGCTGGACCATCATTTGTTAAATATACCCCAGCTTCAAAATCAACAGTTGGTTCACGTATTATTAGAATGGTTGAAGCACCAGTAGATCCAATGGAACCACCAAAGTTTAAACATAAGAAAATGCCAAGAGGACCGCCATCCCCACCAGCTCCAGTATTACATTCACCACCAAGAAAAGTATCTGCTGAGGAACAAAGTAATTGGGTTATTCCACCTTGTATTAGTAATTGGAAAAATGCTAAAGGTTATACTATTCCATTAGATAAACGTTTAGCGGCAGATGGTCGTGGTATTCAAGATATTCAAATTAATCCTAAATTTGCAAGTTTTTCAGAAGCCCTTTCAATTGCTGATCGTCATGCCCGTGAGGAAGTAAGATTAAGAGCAAACATGCAAGCAAAATTAGCTGCTAAAGAAAAGAAAGAAAAAGAAGAAAGATTACGTATGCTTGCTCAACGTGCTCGTGAAGAAAGAGCAGGTAAATATAATAAAATTTTTAATTAAATTAATATTGTAATTAAATTAGTTTATATAATATTATAATTATAATTATAATTATGATATAATATTGTATATAATTATTTTATTATTATGAATGATTTTTTTTTTTTTAAGTTTATTTGTAATATTTACATTAAGTTTATTAATTTTATTCTAAATTTATTTTGTTAATAATTTAATTGAATAAAATCATAATTAATACTCAAATACATTAATATAATAGGCTTAATAAACAATGCTTCTAGCGAATATAATGAAAGAAAGGAAAGAAATGAATCAGAGTCAGAATCAGAATCAGGATCTGATACAAGATCAGAATCATCAAGATCTGAACATTCACATAGAGAACATAGGTCATCAAGACATAGAAACGAAAGTGAAAGTGAAAGAAAGGCTAAAGAACGTGATAATTTAAGACGTGAAAGACAGAAACAACGTGAAAGAGAAATGCGTTTATCTCATATGGGACAAGAAACCAAGTCTAAAGTTATGCGTAAGCTGTATGTAATTCTTATATATAAATAAATAATATAAATATTTAAAATTTTAATTATATTATTATTATTATTATTATTATATATTTACTAATTGTAAATATTGGTAAATAATTTACGAACAATAAATTATTTATAATTATGTAGTGGTGATCGTGATATATCAGAAAAGATTGCATTAGGTTTAGCCCAACCAACTGCATCAAGAGAATCGATGTATGATCAACGTTTATTTAATAGATCAGAAGGTTTATCATCTGGTTTTGGAAGTGAAGACAGTTATAATATATATGATAAACCACTATTTGCGGAACGTAGTTCGAATACTATATATAGACCAAAGAAAACAGTGTCAGATGAAAACTATGATACCGAAGCAATAGAAAAAATAGTTAGCAATAAAATTGGAGGTAAATATATATATAAATTAAATAATAGTTATATATTAAAATAATAAGATGTATTATAAGATTTAATTAAAATATTAATATATATTTTATATATGAATAAATAGGTGAAGGTAGTAGAGGCTTTAAAGGAGCAGATGTTAATTCTGATAGATCAGGCCCTGTTCAATTTGAAAAAGAAGAAGATCCATATGAATTGGAAAAATTCTTAAAGAATAAGAGAAATCATGAAGGTGATGATGAAAGAAGTTCTGAGAAAAGAAGAAGACATTAAAATTCATTTATAAATTAAAAATTACATAAAAATAATTATTGATTAATTTTTATCGAATTCATTGGAAAACAAAAATAAAAACAAAAATTAAATAAAAGAACAAAATTTTGTATATAAATAATATAATATTTGAATACATAAAATCTTTTTATTTATATATTATTAAATATTAAAAAAAAAAAGTGTATAATTTAAAATATTAATATTATTATAATTTATATAGAAATGCTATAAGAAATATTATTTAATAATAAATTATTTATTATATTTATAGTGAAGAAAATTATATTTTAAATAAGAATTTTGGATTTTTTTGTCTTTTTAGTAAATTTTTATATCTATTTTTTATTTATATTATTATTTATAATTTAATTTATTTAAATGAATGAAATAAATAAATATAAATAAATAATAAAAATCAATAAATTAATAAATAAATAAATAAATAAATACATATATATACAACTATATAAATAAAATATAAGTAGCTATATAATTAACTATATAACTAACTATATAAATAAATAATATAATTTATTATATATTTATTATTATTTATAAATTTTTATTATTATTATTTTTTTATTGATGTACAAACTATATTTCAAATTTTTTTTTTAAATAATAACTAAATGTTTATTTTTACCAACAAAAAAAATTTTTTTTCTTATAAGAAAAAATCGGAGTAAAAATAAAATTTTTTTTAGTAAATTAGATTTTAATTAGTAAATACTATTTTTTAACATTTTAAAAACGATTTAATATGATTATATCCACAAAAATTCAAATTTTAATTATTTCTATTTTATAATTTTATGATAAAATAAGATATAATAATTAATTATATATAAAAAAAAATCTATTACCATTAATTAATAATAAAGAGAATTAGAAAATTATTAATATATATAAATTTGTTATTTTTATATTATATAATTAGTATTTATTAGTTTATTTATTATTTAATTATGTATTTATCATAATAATATATATATAAATGGATAGAAAAAATGATAAGAATAATTCACTCTCAAAATGGGATTCTAGTCAAGTAATCAGAAAAAGACCAAATAGTGGCATGAAATCATTGGAATCATTAATGGTATACTATTTTTTATAAATTATTTTCTAAAAAAAAATTATTCTTGAAATATTAATAATATATATTGTATATAAAGATTCCTATAGATACAGCAAATATTTATAAAAAAGAAATTACTAGTTTTGATATTATTGATAGATTATGGAAAAAAATTAATAAGAAAAGAAAGAAAAGAAGATTAAATGATAAAAATAGAAATATATATAATGATGATGAGTCAAGAAAAAGAGTTAGAGATACAACAGTAGAATTTTTACAAAATAATAATGTATCTGGATATAATGAAATAAATAAAGATATGTATTATTTCAGATCAAATACATTGAATAATGACTTAAGTAGTAATACAATGGATGAAGGATTTAGTAATAGATATAATATTAATAAATTAGATGGAGGTTATTCTAATAGCAAAAAAATATTGGATGGATTAACTTTTAATGATATATATGATGAAAATATTTCAAAATCTTTAATCAAAATATCTGATATTTTTGTAGAAAATAAAGATGGTATAAAATAAAATCAATTCTTATAAAAAATCAAATTAAATATAAGAGATATTTAGTTTTAATAATTTTTTTCTTTTCTTAAAAAAAAAAAAAAAATTAAAAATTTCTATTTTTTATATTACTTAAAATGTTATAATACTACATATTTAATACATAGATATTGAAGATCTTATATCAATGCAAATTGCATTTAATCGTTCATGGAAATTATTTTTAATTGGTTTATTTCAAAATGAAAGTATAAATCGTTTTTTCTCAATGAAAGCAATCAATTCTTCAGTAAAACATGTTAATGATACTTTATTAGATATAGAAACTTTAAAAGTAAAAATAAAAATAAATCATTTATTAAGTATTATAATAAACATTTTATTTAAAAAAAAAAAAAAAAAAAAAACTTAATTCTATATAACATTAAAAACCAATCTTTTCAGCTTTAAAAACTCCCAGTAATTAATATAATTCTAATTAATTGTTTCATTTTAATTAATACAGGGATTGATTTTTACATTAAATAATATTTCAGTTTCTGATGAATCAAAAGTAAACAGAACTAGAGCAATTTATTTACTTGGGGAATTCGCAAAATATTTTAATCAAATGAGAACAAATGAGGATCTTTCATTATATGTAAATTATTAATGATATAAATAATATAAATAGAAATGTAAAATTTTTTTATCAAAACATGTTAAGTAAATATATTAATATGTTGATAATATACAATGAAATTATAATTTTGCTATATTACATTCTAATTGTAAAGACCTTCAGGAAAATTTCAGAACAAATTT
Organism: Neocallimastix lanati (nom. inval.); assembly: GCA_016946835.1. Taxonomy (NCBI): domain Eukaryota; kingdom Fungi; phylum Neocallimastigomycota; class Neocallimastigomycetes; order Neocallimastigales; family Neocallimastigaceae; genus Neocallimastix; species Neocallimastix lanati (nom. inval.). The sequence continues at coordinate 2,061,764 of JACVTC010000009.1, read as the reverse complement.
TGAATATGCAAAATAATGAAAAACAACATTGTAATGATGTAAGTGACAATAATACTAATACTAATACTAATACTACTACTACTACTACTACTACTACTACTACTACTACTAATAATAATAATAATAATAATAAAAATAATAATAATAAAAATAATAATAATAAAAATAATAATAATAATAATAATAATAATAATAATAATAATAATAATAATAATAATAATAATAATAATAATAATAATAATAATAATAATAATAATAATAATAATAATAATAATAATAATAATAATAATAATAATAATAATAATAACAATAATAATAATTATAGTAATAATAATAATAAAGATAATGTTAATAAAAGGTTGAATAAGTATATTTAAATATTATAAAATTTAAAATTAATTATTTCATTATTATAAAAAGAAAAAAGAAGATTACTATGAAATAATAAATAATAATATAGAGAAAAAAATTTATTTATTTAATTCCATGGGAAAATTTACAAAATTTTCTACTTTGATCCATGAGTATGTCGAAAAACTTTCTTTATTTATAATTAATGAAGAAATAAATGAAAATATAAATATCGTTACAGAAATTGATAAAAAACTAAAAGAGGCTGAAATTAATCAAGAAACCAATGGTTTAGAAATATTAACAATAACAATTAATAATTGCAAACATATTATTCAAACTTTATTAGATTTAATGAATGATAACGTAAATATAATAATATTTTTTTATGAAAAAAAAATATTTAATATATAATATATATATTATAATATCAATATCAATATTAATATCCATATCCATATTTATATCCATATTCATATCAATATCAATATAAATATCAAATAGTTCTATCGAACAGATGTCAACAAGAAAATTATAGGGAGAATTTTTGAAGATTATATAACAAAAATATTTGGATTAAATGATAAAAACTTATCAAAAGAAGCAGTTCAATTTATAGGGTAAATTTTTATTTACTATTTTTATTTATTTCATATATATTTTTTAATTAAAAATTATTTATAAAAATCTTTTTGCGAATTATTAAATAAGATTTTTAATTGTATATTAAACATTTCATTTTTTTTTATTTTAAAAATTAAATTATATTTTAGAAAATGGTATCCAATAGCTAAAAGTGATAATTTTAAATATGAAGGATTAAAATTAATAAAAGAAGGTAATAAATTGGCAATGGATATTTGTGAAGATAAACCACAAGAGTTAAACATATTAAAAAAAAAAAGAGAATGTTATGACAAAGTAACAATAATAAATAATAGTAATATATTAAATTAAAATTAAATTTTAATAAATAATTTAATATATATTTTTTATTTATAATGAAATATATAGAAAATTTCAGTGGAACAAATTAAATATGAAAAATTAAAAATGGTTCTGAGACAATTATTTTTTATACCAGGAACATATACTACATTGGAGGGAAATAAAGGTTTAATAATGATAGTTATTATTATAATAAATAATAATAAAATAAATAATCAATGTAATTAAAAATCTAAATTAAAAATAATAATTAGAGTATCCTGGTTTTTTTCAAGATTACGACAGTGGTTTGTTAAGGACCGAAATGATTGTAATGTTTTTACCAATAGATCCTAATTCAACAGTGAGAATAATTAGACCTCTTCCAAAGATTCCTGGTGTTCCAGAAAATGCAACATCAGTTCCACTTGTATATTCTGTATGTATAATATAAATATATAATAGAAAATGTAATTAAATAACTAATATATATAATTATAGGAAAATTCTATATCAAAAAAATATCTTAATGAATTATCTTTGTTTGAAAAAAAAGAAAAATGCGGATTAATACCTGAATTGCCAATTGGATTTTCATATAACCCAGGAATATTTGATAAAGAAAAACAAAAGGCTATTGATGGTTATGATTATGAAGAAAATAAATTACCAAAAAATACTGTATCAGTACCAACAAGACCTGATAAATCAACAGCTCCACCTGGTAAAAAATAAAATAAAATAATATAATTTATGATATAAAATATATAATATAATGACATTATTTTTATTATTATTTCCTTTAATAAATAGGCTTTTTACAAAGATGTCCATTTATTGGTTTTGATTATAATAAATTTTATAATTCGGAAGTAAAGCCAAATGCACAATCAAGTGAAGTAGTAATTACTGATCATGATGAAAATACACCAGATATACCAGATGGAACTACAATTGAAAATACACCTATTATATGGCCTAGTAAAAATATGTAATATATATAGAGATATAAATGAGATAATAATAATAATAATAATAATAATAATAATAATAATAATAATAATAATAATAATAATAATAATAATAATAATAATAATAATAATAATAATAATAATAATAATAATAATAATAATAATAATAATAATAATAATAATAATAATAATAATAATAATAATAATAATAATAATAATAATAATAATAATAATAATAATAATAATAATAATAATAATAATAATAATAATAATAATAATAATAATAATAATAATAATAATAATAATAATAATAATAATAATAATAATAATATTTAATAATAATAATAATAATAATAATAATAATAATAATATTTAATAATAATAATATTTAATTATATTAATATAGTAATTTAAAATCTTTTAATGATGCATTGGATTTTCCTGAAAATGCTCCAGTAATTATGGAAATTATTGAACCTAATGATACTAGAGTTAGAAGAATAAAATTTAAAGTAAATAAAATTGATAATGATATGTGTACTATTGATGATCATTCCATATCGAATGAAAGGTAAAAAAAAATATAATTCAAATTTAATTTCCCTTTTATTCATTGTAATAATAAATATATTTTATTAATATAAATAGAAGAGAAAAAATATTAAAAAAAGGAGAAACATTAAATATTTATGTTAGGAATAGAAGCACTCCAAAATCATTTGATAGATGGATTCCTATTAATATGGAAATTATTGATGATGATTATACAGATGGTAATAAAATATTATACCAAATATACTTATTAAATTTTTTCTAACATGTTTCGTTATTTAGAGGATGACAATGTAGGTAAATATTTTAAAAATGACTCTTTTTCAGGTAATGAAAATGCAACACCTATACCTGCTGGTTTATCTCCAACTGGATTTCCATATTTTACCCCACCAGTGTGAGTATTATTATTAACATTTTTCTAAAAGAGAATTTTATTAATGGACTATTAATTAAACATATATAATATATAATATTTAGAAATATACCAGTATTTCCAGTGGGATATACTGAAGATGAAATTCCATATTATGGTAAAAAATCAACAATAAAACCAACACCATATGGTTTAACAAACGATGGTATAAGATATCCTTTATTGTATATATATATATATAATATATTTTTTTTTTATTCTCAAAAATTTTCTTTAACAAATAATAATACATTCTATCCAAATTCCGAGAATATAACTGCATTATCTGATATTACACATGTCGTTACAGCTGGCTATTGTAATAATGGCCAACCTTTTTTTTTGCCAAAATTTTGTTATCTTCCAAAACCATCTGGATTTACAGAAGAAGGTATACCATATTACGATATTTATAGTTTTAGAAATCAAGATGGATATATAATTACACCATTAGATAAAAGTATTGTTTATGAAGCAAAAAAAGAACTAGAAGAAAAAAGGAAATTGGCAACTAAAGGTAATGAAGATAAAGAAATGGAAAATGAAGAAAAAGATAAAAAAAAGGAAAATGATGAAAAATCTGATGAAAATCAAGAAAATAAGACAGATGAGGAAATTAAAAAAGAAAGAGTTGACAATCTTATTCAACAATTAATAATGAAGAATACAATTATTAAAAAACAACATAATATACTGAAAGAAATATATAAAGAAAATAATATTGAGAAAAAAGAAAAATTAAATGAAGAATTAAATTTGCACTCTGCTCCGTCAGATATATTAAAATATATTAAAGAAATTGATATTGAGAAGAGTGAAGTATCGAATAAAAACTATTTTGCATACGAACCAAGCTCCTTACACTTTCAAAGTGTAAACTTATCTGTAACAAAAACATTAAATATTAAGTTTTTATCAGACATTCCTAATGATTCAAGAGAATATGAATATTATATCAATGCTTCCCCTCCAAAAATATTTGATTTATCAGAATATAAAATAAATGTTAAAAATAATCAAATTTATTCTATTGATGTTGTATTCAATCCAAAGTATATGACCAGTGAAACTATTAAAGGTGAATTTTCAATTATAGATAAAGAAGGAAGATCATATATGAATTGTAAATTAAGTGCTATTAAAAAATCATATATTGATATATCTCATGAAACAATAGATATGGGGTGGATATTTCCTAATAAAATTTCAGAATTTCCATTAACAATAGAAAATAAAAGCTCAATTGCTATATCTTTAGTGATTCATTTGAAACATGGCGAATATATAGAAGATGATATTTATAAAGATAAGAGAGTATTGTCATTAGAAAATATTGAAAATAGTAATAATAATGGAAGTAACTCTTTATTAAATAGAAAAATTAATTCAAAATTTATTTCTAATAATATAGAATCAAAGGAAAATCACGATGATAATAAAAATAAAATGGATAATAATAATAATAATAATAATAATAATAATAATAATAATAATAATAAGAATATAAATGAAAATGGAAATGAAAATAAGGAAATTAATGAAATATTAACCAATAATATGGAAAATATAGATAATAATAACAATATTACTGAAAGCAATAATATAAAATTAAATAAAAATGAAAATAATGAAAATACGGAATATTTAGAAACAACTACAGAACCAATTACTGAAAATGGAACATTTAAGGATGGAAAAAATACCAATAAATATTTATCAAGACAAAATCTTAATAAAGATGGAAATATTTCACAAATGAAAAGTAATGAAAATATAAATTATATAAAAAATGCGTTTTCAATTTCGACTCAATCATTGCAATTAAATCCAAATGAAAAAAAAATTGTAAATGTTCAATTAGAACCAAAAATATTGGGAAAATATGAAGAACAAATAGAAATTTATGCACCAGGTGGTGATGTTAAAGTGATTAATGTAAAAGGTAAATGTGGAAATCCAATTGGTATATATCCTGAAGATTCAAAAAGTTCTAAAATAAAAAATAAAGAATTGGAATGTGAAAGAAATGAAGTTGTAAATTTATTTATAAATGAAGAATTATCTAATTTATCAGATACAACTAACAAAAAGAATGAACAAATAATTAAATCTTTATATATGGCAATAATTAATGAAAAATATAGAAATATATTACATACAGTTGATTTTGGTTTATTTATAAATAAAGAAAAGAAGAAAAGAAGTTTAACTATAATGAATTTTACAAATAATGAAATGAAAATAGGACTTTTTAGTACATGCAAATTTTTATCTTTTAATGAAGCTATTATAATTCCAAAGCAAAGTGCAAAAGTTGTAGATATTAATATTAACTTTGGGTATTGTCATTATAAAGGAATAATAAATGAAAAAATAGAAATATTATGTCCAGGAATTGAAAATATAAATTTAAATGTTAAAGGATATGTAGGTCAACCTCTACTTATTCCTACTTGGGAGCTATGTTTTTTTATACCATCCATTATTAATTCAAAATCATCTCTAAATTTGTCATTAATAAATCATTCTCAGTATGATTTGAGCGTCATTTTAAAATTTCAAAGAGAAGAGAATGAATTAAGTTTTATAACATCATCAATATCTACTGATCCATCATGTCCTACATTAGTAAAAGCATTTTCGACAGTTCCTATTTCATTTATATACACTGCAAAAGAGAGAGGAGTAATTCTAAAAAAAATATTGCTTAAAATTTTAAAACCATTTAAGAAAGATGTCAGTTGTGGGTTAACTGAAAATGGAATATCTTTAATTGGAATATGTTTATATCCATATCAAAAGAAAAGAATTCCAGATTCTGATTATAATTCATTGAAATTTTTATCTTTTTGGTTGTCTAAACCTAAGAAAATTGTAAGTGAATTTCCAAGTAATGATAAATTGAAAAAATTGTTTATGAAAACAACTGATGATTCAGACTATAGACAATTAATTAGACTTCAAAGAAGATTTTTAATATTTAATTATATTAAAGAACAAAAAGAAGATAATTCTAAAGTTGTATTAGAAAATAATAAAAAAGTTATTTTGTTTAATAGTAGTGAAATTCCAATTGATGTAGGTATAATTAATTCACCATGCTTTAGTACCAATATTAATATGAGAGAATTAGAAAAAAATGAAGAATATACATTAGAATATTGTTATCATCCTCCAGAAAAAATTCCAAAATATTCTACTATCTACGGTTTTTCATTAGCTATTGAAGAGGAAACTAATAGTTTTTCTACTATGCAATTAATTGGGAAAAATGATTATGATTTTTTAGTTTTTCCATGTCCTAATGAAAATAAGGAATTGAATATTGATTTTGGTAATGTAGAAATAAGCCAAGAAAAAGAAAAAGGAGTATCAAGAACAATTATGTTATGCAATTTATATGCATTAGAATATATATGGAATTTATCAATAACAGGATCAAAAGAAAGATATTGCCCTTTTACTGCATCTTTAATGGAAGGGGAACTATCATCTAATGAAACTTTTCCATTAACGTTTGTTTTTAATTGCGAGGTTAGTGGAACTTTTGAAACAAGTATGGACTTATACGCTAAAGATTGTACAGGAAAATATTCAGTGAAAAAGTTTATTGCAAGAATAAATTTGAAAGGAACTACTGTATGTTCAGATATATCAGGTTACCCTGATATAATTGATTTTGGTCAAGTTGTTGTTAATACTTCTAAAAGTATAAAATTTAAAGTTGAAAATAAAGGCAATACTAGTGTAAATATAAATACGACCATAAGTGTACCATTTAGTATAAATCCTAGTAAATTTGTTTTAAATCTTAATGAAATAAAAGAGGTTGAAATTATATATGATCCAAAGATCCCAGGATCTTCATCGAAAAATTTAATTATATATGCAAATAAAAAGCAAATAAATATTCCTGTTAAAGCAATAAGTGGATCATTTGAATTGATATGTAAAAAATATCCTGATACTATTGATTTTGGATGCTATGAACGTAATTCAATAGTTTGGATTAATTGTTATCTCACCAACATGGGAACTATTCCATTATTATTAAAAGGTATAACATCAGAAAATGAAAATTTATTTAGAATTGAATATTTAAATGTAGTAAATACAATTCCTAATATTAAGGAAGATGATGAAAAATATATTACGAAAGATTATTGGCAGATAGTAAAAGATAATTTAAAAGGAATAATAAATGATGAAAAAATGTCAAAAAATCAAATTAAATTAGAAAATTTCAAAGAAAATAATATTAAATATAATGATAAAAAATATTTATTCCAAAGAGGTACCTCCATTCCAGTTACAAAAGAACTTAAAAGTGATATCGATAATTTAAAAGAAGTTATTCCTGAAGTAAAAGCTTTTGGTTCTTATCATCTAAGAATAGGATGCATATGTCGTTATAAAACAACTAAATCCTCATTGAATTTTCATTATTACCCAGTTATAACAAATAATGATGAAAATTTGAATTCAGATAATACATCAAAGTTATCTATTAAAATAATTTCTAGATCATATAATGGTATTCATTTTTCTCCAAGGAATTATAACTTTTCATATGTTTCGGCAAAATGCTTTGAGGATAATGTAAGTATAAATAAGAAAATCGAAGAAAATAGATATGAAAATGAAACCGAAGATAATCCATCAATAATTAATTTAATGGTAACAAATTTGGATATAGATACTAAGTATTTAACCTTAACTAATATTTCAAATGAATTTATAATCAAAAATAAAAAATGGACATTAAGTCCAGGTATACAATTAAGTATTCCAATAAAATTTGAACCATTAAATGAACAGACATTTTATAAAGGAAAAGTCGTATTTAAACATAATCATGGATATTCAAAAATTATATTAACAGGAACAGGTGCTAGTGCAAATATTAATTGTGATAATATATTAGATTTTAAAAAAGCAAAAATTAGAACAAATATTTTAAAATATTTTTCAATGCATAATAGAGGTTTATTAGGATGCAAATATACCCTTCAAATAAATAGTGGTAATCAACTTTCCCCATTCACATTTAGAGACTCAGATGATCCATATGATATTAAAGGCTATATTGAATCAGGCGAGAAACAGGAAATTCCAATTAATTGCTATTGTACAAATGAAATATCGAGTTCAATACTTATTTTGAAGTATCAGAAGGTACCAAATGGTATATGGGAAACTGAAAATATTGAGTTAAAAGTTGAAATTGGTCAGCCAAAATTTGAAATAGACAGAAAAGAAATTAATTTTGAAACAACTTATGTTAATATTAAAAAGACAATTCCTATTACTATATTAAATAGTGGAAATGCAAATTGTAATTGGTGCATTCATAATTATAACCGTGATATAAATTTTGAGCCATCTGAAGGTGTTATTGAACCAGATGAAATTTTTGAAATAGAAGTTTCGTTTAATCCAAAATCATATGATCCTTTGAATGATACAGTAAGATTTGAAACTGATTGTGGCGATAACTATTTACTTGTTACTGGTATTATTGGTGTTCCATTTTTAAAAATTGAATCGTCAGATATTAATACCGAATTTGGAATTGTTGAAATCGAAAAATATTCTACAAAAGCAATTACTATTAAAAATACCGCATCAAAACCTTTAAAATATTCTATATCTGTTATTAACCATAAAATAAATGGAGTTGATTTTGAAAAAAATGAATATGATATATTTTTCTTTAAGCAATCTAAAGGTACTATAAAAGCTAATTCATCAGCACAATTAAATGTTTCATGTTTTCCTATTGAATATGATGCAAAAGTTACTGCAGAATATATTATTACTTCAAATAATGGCGAAAAATGCTTTGGAAGTTTATCATGTATTGGAGGAAAAGCAAAAATTGAAATTATTCCAATAAATAATAAGGATTTCAAATTGAAGGTTGATGAAGTAATAAATAGGAATTTTAATAAAAATAAATTAAATTTAGCATTAAATTCTCATATAAAGTTAATTAAATCAATAATTGATGATATTGTTAAGGTTAAAGCTGAAATTAAAGAAGAAGAAGAAAACTTTATGAAAGAACAAATGAAAAACCCATTAAAAAAACGTCAATTACAAATAATGAAAAATAAAAAGGAAAAAACATTTAAAATGAAAAAATCATTAAATTTAAATGGCAATAAGAATCAAACACAAACAAATAATAATAATAATAATAATAATAATAATAATAATAACAATAATAATAATAATAATAATAATAATAATAATAATAATAATAATAATAATAATAATAATAATAAAAATAATGATAATAATAATAATAATAATTCTAAAAATAATTCAATTGGACATGAAGTTTCTCAATTCGAAGAAGAATCTTATTTGGATAGTGAACTTTTAGAAACTGAGAGATTATATAAAAAAGTAACTATTCCTGAAAATATATTAGAAATATATACAAAAACAGGCCATGTTCCAAATATTAATGATAATACTGGTATAAAGATAGAATATGAAATGCTACAAAAATTGAATTCTAGTAATAAAATTGAAATCCCGAATACTGAGAATGTTCGATCATTTTTTGAATACTTAATTAGTAATATAGATATAGTAACAAGAGAATGTATTTCTAAAATAAAAGAGTTAGGAGATAGTAGATGGGTTAAAAGTAAAGATATACTTGTTAAGGATATGAAACTTATTCAGAAATCAAGCTTTGTTATTAAAGATATTGTAAATCCAATAAAATTATGCGATGATTCCAAAATTAATAAATATTCTCTTGGTTTAATTAAAGGTTCTACAGAATTAAATGATATAGCACTTTTTAAAATAGTTAACAATGGTAATATGGACTTTAACTTTAATATTACTGAAAATTTAACAAATTCATTAAAGCCATTAAATTATAACTCCTTTAATCAGCCGTTTGAAATTAATCCAACAACATATTTAATTAAAAAAGGAAAATCAATAGATGTGAATTTATCATTTAAATCTGGCATTGAAGGAAAATATGGTCAACAGTTTGATATTTATTCTAATAATACAGTAATTTCATCGTTTAATGTAGATATAAATGTTGGTAATCCAGTATTTTCATTATATCCAGATTCAATTGATTTTGGAATTACACAAATAAATACAATATCAACAAGAGCATTAATGATCATTAATAATGGCTTATTTAGTGATAATTTTTCAATTGTATCGAAAGAAAAAAATAAAAAAAAAGATGAGAATTTTATATTTGAAATTACTGATGGGGTAATTGAACGCAATAATGAATTATCAATCCAAGTTTCATTTTCACCTTCACATGAAGGTAAAATAAACGAAACCTTTATACTAAAATGGTATGGTAAACCAATTTCAATACATTTAAGTGGTGTTGGTGCTGAAAGTAAATTAGTTCCTTTATATAAAGAAAAAGATGATATTAAAAATAAATGTTTATTTTTTGGTGATTCAGAAATTGGTAAAGAATATACTAAGGAATTTATGATTAAGAATTCTGGTAATGTCGAATCTGTATTTGAGATTGAATATGATGAATATTTAATGGACTTTGAAATGAATAACTTTGAAAAATCTAAAGTTAAGCTTCATCCTAATGAAGAAATTTTAGTAAAAGCAATATTAACTCCACGAAATTATGGATTGTTAACTACACCAATAAAGTTAATTCAAATGAATCAAACTACATTTACAATTCCAGTTCATGCCAATTGTGGAGAATATAAATATTCGTTAAATAAATTTCAAGACTTAAAAGGCATTAGAATAGGTTCAACAGAAACAAGAGATGTAATTTTTAGTAATACAGGTTCTTTTGATGTACCATTCTCAATTTATTTATATCCTTCATACTTAGAATCTTTCGTTGACATTCGGATTAATAAAAAAGAATGTCAGAATATTAAAAATCTTAAAGAAGAATCCATTTATTTAAATGATGAAAATAAAATTGATAATAAAATTTTGAAAGAAAGAGCTAGAAGTAAAAGTAAAAAATATACAGGTGTAGTTAAATGTAATGGTGCTTTAAATATGACACTTACATTTAAATCCGATATTAGTGGATTAATGAAAGGTGCTTTAACAATTACTGAAGCTAAAATTGATGAACCGCTTGAAATACCAATAAAATTTGTGGCATATAAAGATGAAATTTGCTTGGAAGATAATTCTGCTGTTAATTTTGGAAGAATGTGCATTGATCAAAAAACACCATTAAAACAAAAATTAATAAATTTTGGAAGAGAAAAATTGAAATATAGAGTATATTTTAGAAATGAAAAAAAATCTAAAGACGGTCAAGACAAAGATAAGAAAAATAAAAAGTCTCAAAAAAAATCTAAAGGAAAAGCTGAAAAAGGAAAACTAACAACATCATCTATATGGAATATTACTTCGTCTGAAAGTATAAATAATATCATCAATAATAATTATTATATTAAAAATAATAAAAGGAAATTATTAATGTTACATATATATTATATAATTATTAATAACTAATTATTTATTCATAAGGTAACTTTATATCTCCTGGTGAAGAGATTGATATTGAAGGTTACTTTATACCAAAAGATGAAACTGAAGAAAATGAATATAAAGACGAATTAGTTCTAGAAATATTAGTTGTAAGTTTATATATAATAATATATATACGTATAAATTATATCCATATTTTTTCAAAATAATAGAGCATTAATTTTTTTTTTTAATAAAAAGAATGATGAATGGAAAGAAGTAGAATACGTTAAATATAGTGGAGGTGGTGGATATGCTAGTTTTAATATAGAAGAAGAATTTATAGATGCAGAAAATTGTTCAATTGGTCATCAAAAAGAGATGTTCATAAATATAAAAAATTCTGTAGAATATCATTTTTTTTATATATAATTAATTATAATTTACAACGCACTAACCATTTTTATATAAAATTAGGGAAATGCAAAAATATATTATTCATTAAGTGATCATTGGAAAAATAATAATGTATTTATAATAGAAAATAATTTATTAAATGGATTTATTGATGAGGAATCAGAATATAAATTCAAAGTAACATTTAGACCAACAGAAGAAGTATGCTATGAATCATTACTTCAATTTGATACAATACTTGGATTAGAAAGTATAACATTGAAAGGAACAGGTATATATATTTGATAATAATATTAATTTTAAATATAACAGGCTAATTATATTTATTATGCAAATAAGGTGTACAATATGCTCTTTTAAGTGATAAATTAGTTCCTATAGATTTTAATCCTGTATTTTATAATGAAGAATTTAGTGGACAGGTAATTATATATATTTATGAGTATATTGATTTTTTATATTTTATGTTTTAAAACTAAATTCAATAATTACAATCTATGCTAGTTTACAATATATAATGGATGTAAATATGATATTAAAATTGAACTTGATGTTATCCGCAATGTTGGAAAAAAATGTATTATAATGAAAGAATTTTCCGTTGTTCCAAAAATTCTTACTATTCTTGGAAATGATGAGATAAATACATTGTAAGCATTTTATCTATTATTTAATAATATAAATATAAATATAGTATATTTTTTATGAAAATTATTTTTATTTTAAATTATATATAATTTTAGCAATGAATACACAATTAAAGGGTTAATTGAATATGAACATGGAGATGATATTTTAAAAATTGTTGATGATATTAAGAATAATCCATATGAATGTAATTTGAGAATGAAAATTATTGATGGTCCAGAATATACTGTACCACTCACATATAGTTTAGCTGTAAAACCATTAAAAATAATAGATATAAGGACATGTGTTGATACTTTTAATATCAATTATGAAGAAGAAAAATCAGCTTTTGTAATTGATTGCGGAGAAAAGGATATATTAAGTGATATCAAATATAAATTGGTTTTATATAATCCTGGAAATATAAGATTACCTTTTAACATTAAAACAACCAATAAAAATATGTTTTCTCTTTCAATTGAAAATGGATATATAAATGGAAAAGAATATATTAAATTTGATTTAATATTCAAGAAATATAAATTTAATGAAGATGATGAAATTCCTCAATCAATTGAATGTATTGATAATTTATTAGTAACTTGCAATAATGATAAAAATTTTCCATATCTTTCAATACCAATTAAAGGTGTTTTAGTTGATAATGCTGAACCAATATCATTCACAGAACCAATTGAATTTCCAACAACATTTAATGAAGTAGCTTCATATAAAATTCTGGAATGGAGAAATCCAGTTAGAAGATCTTTAAATTATAAATTTAGTATATTTTCAGAGTATACTAATATATTTAAGGTCGCTGAAACAAAATTTTCGGACAATTTTACTAATGAAATAGAGGTATAAAAATTAATATTAAAATATTATTATATAATAAAAATAATTAAAACAATGAATTAATTATAAATATTTTTTAAGGGTACTTTGAATTCAAGAGCATTATGTCAAATAAAATTAGCTTTTGTTCCAATATCAGAATGTGAATATATAGGAAAAGCTATTCTAGAAACAGATGAAGGAAAATTTCCAATCGAATTAATAGGTGAAAGTGTGACACCAAAAGTTTTAATAAACAAAAATAGAATATCAATAAATGAAGTTGTTGTAAATTCAACAAAATCAGATGAAATTATTGTGTCGAATGAATGTAGTATACCAATAAAATTAAATTTAAACTTTACAAATAGTGCTTTTTTCAGTGATAAAAGGTAATTAAAAAAATGAATAATGATATTCTATTATTATATTTAATAATAAAGTAATAAATAAAATTTTGATATAAAAACTTTGTATCTAATTGCTTATTATAATATAGTGTAATAATATTAGTTCAAAATGAACCAGTAAATATAAAAATTAATTTTACTTCACAATTAGATAAGGTAGAAAATGGTGAATTACAATTAATATATTATAGTGATTTAGAAGGTAAAGATAAAATTATATCTAGTGTTGAATTATTTGGTAATGAAATTTTACCATCACCACAAGCAGCGACAACAGCAATCAAGACGGGCGAAAAAAATCAACATAAGTCGTCTAAAGAGTCAAATTCCGTTCATAAAGCTGAACATAATTCAAAAAGAAAGAAAAGTGTTTATGATGATGGAATAAGAACTGATAATGTATCAGGCATTAAAAATAAATATGATAAAAATCATCCAATAAAAATATATCCGACTATATCTGAAGGTAATGAAAATTCTAAATCTACTATTAATAGTAGTTCATCTAGTATTAATAGTGAAAGTAATGCTGAAACAAGTGAAAATGAAAATGAAAGTGAAAATGAACGTGAAAATGAACGTGAAAGTGAAAGTGAAAATGAAAGTGAAAATGAAAGTGAAAATGAAAATGAAAGTGAAGGTGAAAACGAAAGTGAAGGAAAGAGTAATAGTGAAATATCTGAAAATGAAAGTAATAAAGATAGTAGTAGTAGTGGAAATGATTTTAAAGACACTATAAGTAAAAGTAAAAAAAGTAGCATTCATCAAAGTCAGCATATTGACCATGATAAATATGATAATAATAATGATAATAATGAATATTATGAAAATGAAGAAAATATTCAATATAAAATGGATGGAACAGAAGAAAAAGTTTTTCTTGATAACAGAAAATATGATAAAATTAAAAATAGCAATGTAATAAAAGGATATAATATGACATCTGAACAAATTGATGAATTTAGAAAACTTCATACTCAAAAATCATTGGATGAACTTCAAGAAGTTATGAAAAATATATTTTTCATGAATAATATGGACAATTCAAAAATACCTTTTGATAAAATTCTAAACTATTATAGAGAAGGAAAAATTAATGAAAATTCCTTAGTTGGAAATAATGGTGATTTGTATAAATCAATAGACAAAGTATATATTGATAAAAAAGGTCATATATTAGATGTATCAGATCCTAAAAAAGTGGAAAAGAAATTATCCCATAATAAAAAGAATTATAAGGTGAAAAGGAAAAATGAACGTAAAAATGTTGGTAGTGATTACGCAAAAAAGACACAAAAAGTTGATAAAAATATAAATCCTATAGAATCTGATCAAGTATCAGCTATTAAGAAAGAAGTATTTAATATATTATAAAAATATTTTAATAAGTTATAAAAAAAAGAAAAAAAAGACTAAAATCATTTTTTTATAAATATTTAATATCAGACTATTAAAGGTACCCATTCGTCTTCAAAAGTAGAATCAAAGTATTTTGAATCTTCTAAAAAACATGTTAAGGTATAAATAATAATAATAATAATAATAATAATAAAAATAATAACAAATAATAATAATAATAATAATAATAATAATAATAATAATAATAATAATAATAATAATAATAATAATAATAATAATAATAATAATAATAATAATAATAATAATAATAATAATAATAATAATAATAATAATAATAATAATAATAATAATAATAATAATAATAATAATAATAATAATAATAATAATAATAATAATAATAATAATAATAATAATAATAATAATAATAATAATAATAATAATAATAATAATGATAATATATAATAATTAAATATTATATAAATAATACATAAATTATTTATAGGAATATGATATTAAAAAAGATAAAATTAGTAATCATCAAGAAAAAAGTACAAATAAAGACAAAAAAGATAGTATTTCATATTTAATTCATGAAATTCCAGATATTTCAGAAGAAAGAATGAATGCAGTTAAAAATTATTCAAAGGTATTAATTATCATTTAATCTTATTTAATGATATATTGTATAATTTTAATAATAATAGTAATAATTTAAAATTTTATATTTTATAGGTGGATCAAGCAATTGAATCAAAACTTATGTTACCCACTCCTTATAATGATGAATTAATAAAAGATGATTTATGGAAAATATTATATCCTATTATTAAAGTTAAAATAACCAAACCATCTGAAGAATATCATTATATACCTTATATTGAAGTAAATAATAATAATAATAATAATAATAATAATAATAATAATAATAATAATAATAATAATAATAATAATAATAATAATAATAATAATAATAATAATAATAGTAATAATAATAATAATAATAATAAAAATAATAATAATAATAATAATAATAATAATAATAATAATAATAATAATAATAATAATAATAGTAATAATAATAATAATAATAATAATAATAATAATAATAATAATAATAATAATAATAATAATAATAATAATAATAATAATAATAATAATAATAATAATAATAATAATAATAATAATAATAATAATAATAATAATAATAATAATAATAATAATAATAATAATAATAATAATAATAATAATAATAATAATAATATATGTAGCCTCTTATTTCAGAAGTAGATATATCACAAACAATCCAGAGACCTTTAGCAATACCTAAAGAAATTCAGAGAATTAAAAAAGCATGGTATTCTAATAAAGTTTTCATATCATTTAACAACAAAAAGGTAATTTACTATTTTAATATTGTTTAAATTAATTTAATATTATTATTTCAAGAAGAATATTTTAAATTGTTTATAATTTTATTAATAAATTTATTTAAAATTTTCATATCAATATAGGACTCTGATTCAACAGCAACTGAAAAGATGATTAGGGAAGAAAATGCTGAGATATTTATTAAACAAATTGAAAAGAAAGCTGTTATACTGAAGAAAAGAAGCTAATTGAACTTTAAGTAAAAACTGATGAAATTAGATTAATTTAATTATTCAAAATAAGATTAATAACTATCAAGGAAATTAAAATAGAATAAAAAAAAATCTATTTATATCATTTTAAATAAAATATACGAATTTAAGTAAAATAAACAAAAAAATAATAAAGAAAAAAATGTAAAATCAAAATGAAAGAAAATGAAAGGAAAAGATAAGAGTGAAATAAAAAAAAAATAAAAAAAAAATTCAAGAAAATATTAAAGTAAATATATAAATGTATGTTTTTTTCTATTAAAATAATTTTATAAATAAAGACTAAAAAATATCATTTATCAATAAAAATGTAGAATGAAAACTTTATTATTTCGTTTTTATCATTTAATGGTGAAATTCTTGTTATATATTTTTATATGTAGAAGTTTCGTACTACAATAAAAAAAATACAAATATACTTTTTTAATATAAACCATAAAATATATTATTAAAGTTCAGAAAAAAAAAAATTTTTTTTTAATATTTAATTTATTTTATTTTTTTTTTAATTTTTTATTTTTTTTTATAGTTTTATATAATATATATACTTGTTTTTTTTTTTTATTTATAATATATTTTTAAAATAAAAACAAAATGATTTAAAATTTATAAACTTTAAATAATTTAAAAATAAATTATAAAATATATAATGATGAATATTGATGTCATATAAAAAAGCAAATTAATAATTAATATTAATGTTATTATAAGTTTTCTATAATATTTTATTTATAATATATGATATATATAATTATTTTTATTAAAGGAACTTTTTTTTTTTTTTTTTTTTTTTTTTTTTTTTTTTTTTTATTATAAAATAAAATTAATAACATAATATTTTTGAAAATATATTAAATGATAATACAAGTAATTAAGATAGAACATTAGAAAATTAGAAACATGGAAATAAAGTCAATAAACCAATTTGTAAATATAGAACAATAAGCACTTTTTATTTATCTTCATTTCATAGTATCATTATACATCTATATGATAGTATTAAATAATAAATTATTACATATAAATATTAATATTATTCGAAGATTTTAAATATATATTGAAAATTACATTTTAAACCAAAATATAAAAATAATATGTTTATTTCCTTATTTTTGCATTTATTCACTAAATAAAAAGAAATAAAAAATAAAAAATAAAATAAAATAAAAAATAAAATAAAAAATAAAATAGAAAATAAAATAGAAAATAAAATAGAAAATAAAATAAAAAAGAATAAAATAAAGTAAAATAAATAGTTGAAATTTAAATATAAAGTACAGATTGAATAAAATAAAATAAAATAAAAATAAAATAAAATAAAATAAAATAAAATAAAATAAAATGAAATAAAATAAAATAAAATAAAATAAAAATAAAAATAAAATAAAATAAAATGAAATAAAATAAAATAAAATAAAATAAAATAAAATAAAATAAAATAAAATAAAATAAAATAAAATAAAATAAAATAAAATAAAATAAAATAAAATAAAATAAAATAAAATAAAATAAAATAAAATAAAATAAAATAAAATAAAATAAAATAAAATAAAATAAAATAAAATAAAATAAAATAAAATAAAATAAAATAAAATAAAATAAATAGTAGAATATAAGTATAAGTACAGATTGAATAAAATAAAATAAAATAAAATAAAATAAAATAAAATAAAATAAATAGTAGAAATATAAATGTAAAGTACAGATTGAATAAAATAAAATAAAATAAAATAAAATAAAATAAAATACAATAAAATAAAATAAAATAAAATAAAATAAAATAAAATAAAATAAAATACAATAAAATAAAATAAAATAAAATAAAATAAAATAAAATAAAATAAAATAAAATAAAATAAAATAAAATAAAATAAAATAAAATAAAATAAAATAAAATAAAATAAAATAAAATAAAATAAAATAAAATAAAATAAAATAAAATAAAATAAAATAAAATAAAATAAAATAAAATAAAATAAAATAAAATAAAATAAAATAAAATAAAATAAAATAAAATAAAATAAAATAAAATAAAATAAAATAAAATAAAATAAAATAAAATAAAATAAAATAAAATAAAATAAAATAAAATAAAAAGATAGTAACGCTAATTATTATTATTATTAAAACATTTATAAATTTTATTTTTAAAAAAATAAAATTAAATTATCATTATAAGCAACTGGGGGATTGTATTGGAAAAGGTGCATTTGGAAGTGTATATAGAGCTTTAAATTTAGAAAATGGAGAAGTAGTAGCAATTAAACAATTAAAATTAAATAAAATTTCGAAATCCGAATTGGATGTTATAATGGTAATAAAAATATAGATTTATAAAACATAATTATATATGTAATATACAGTAAAAATATTAAAATAAAAATATTATTATTATTGTATTATACTTTTATTATTATATTATTGCTATTCTATTATTCTTATTATATTCTAATTATATTATTGCTATTGTGTTATTATTATTATTATTATTATTTCATTATCAATGTTTTTATATTAAATTAGACGGAAATTGATTTATTGAAGAAATTAAAGGTATATTTGAAGAAAATAATATATATAATAAAGATAATTATCAACGTATAATTAATATCATTTTCAACGAAACTTTAGCATCCGAATATTGTGAAATACTATGGATTCATTAAAACAAAAGACTTTTTAAATATAATTCTTGAGTAAATTTATATATATTTATATGAATATAAGAATATTAATAATTAATTTTAAAAAACTCTCAATTCTAATTTAATAATAATAATAATAATAATAATAATAATAATAATAATAATAATAATAATAATAATAATAATAATAATAATAATAATAATAATAATAATAATAATAATAATAATAATAATAATAATAATAATAATAATAATAATAATAATAATAATAATAATAATAATAATAATAATAATAATAATAATAATAATAATAATAATAATAATAATAATAATAATAATAATAATAATAATAATAATAATAATAATAATAATAATAATAATAATAATAATAATAATAATAATAATAATAATAATAATAATAATAATAATAATAATAATAATAATAATAATAATAATAATAATAATAATAATAATAATAATAATAATAATAATAATAATAATAATAATAATAATAATAATAATAATAATAATAATAATAATATAATAATAATAATAATAATAATAATAATAATAATAATAATAATAATAATAATAATAATAATAATAATAATAATAATAATAATAATAATAATAATAATATTAACAATAACAATAACAATAATAAAAACAATTATAATATTAAAGATATTGTGAAAATGGTTCATTACAAACAATTTATAAGAGATTTGGTCAATTTCCTGAAAATCTTGTAGCAGTTTATATTAGCCAAGTATTAGACGGATTATTATATTTACATGAACAAGGAGTTATTCATAGAGATATTAAAGGTAACCTTCATATAAAGTTTTATCATAGTCTTAAAATTTATTTATACCTATTTACTTATGAGAAATATAAGAATAAATACTTAGTTATTATTATAATCAATTTTATTATTATACGAAGGTCCAAATATTTTAACAACTAAAGACGGATCAGCAAAATTAGCCGATTTTGGTGTTGCAACATGTATGGGTGAAAATGCTGATAAATCTGTTGTTGGATCACCATATTGGAGTAAATTTCAAAAAATTTTTTTATTTATAATTTCATATATTTATGGATGACTCATTAATTATATATTTTCTCATATTTAATAAATAGTGGCACCTGAAGTTATTGAATTAAATGGTGCAACAACAGCATCTGATATATGGTAATAAAATAATAATTTAAGATATACATATAAATAAAAATATATTCTAAATAAAATATAATCATAAATTAAAGGAGTGTCGGATGTACAACAATTGAATTATTAAGTGGGGAACCACCGTATTATAATTTATCACCTATGTCAGCATTATTTAGAATTGTTGAAGATGAACACCCTCCAATAATGGAAGGAATTTCAAGTGTAAAAATAAATATTTAATTTTATATAGAAAATTAAAAATATAATACTTTTATTCATAAATTATATTAATTTTATTTTATTTTATTTTATTTTATTCAATCTGTACTTTATATTCATATTTCAACTATTTATTTTATTTTATTTTATTTTATTCAATCTGTACTTTATATTCATATTTCAACTATTTATTTTATTTTATTTTATTTTATTTATTAATTTATTTTTTTTTTACAATATTTAATTATAATTTTATTAAAATAAATTAATAAATAAAGGCATTGAAAGATTTTTTACTTCAATGTTTCCAAAAAGATTATAATTTAAGAATTTCAGCAAAAAAACTTTTAAAACATCCATGGATTCAAAATGCAAGAAAAAAAGTAAAAATTTAAGATTGTACAATTTTATTTATTGAGTGAATTATTAAAAAAAATAAAATAATACTATTGAATAAAAAATTAATATATTTTTAAAAAGCTTAATTCGGATGTTGAAAATATAGGCGGTTGGGATGATCAAATTAATACTGTTAAAAAATGGAATGAAGCATTGACAGGTAATAAAAAAAAATTGAAATAAAATATATATATATAATTATTAAATAATATAATTATATATTGAATATGATTAATTCCATATTAAAAATTTAGATATTGATAAAAGTCCAGTGATATTAGAATTACCTCAACAAAGTAATATAGATCGTCCAATGACTGATGCGAAAATAAATAATTTATTAGCGGAACCAGAAAATGAAGGTAATTATATTTATGTAATAAATAATTAAATGTATTAATAAGTAGATGAGTAAAAGTAAGAAATTAATAACTGTATTTTAATATATTATTTTAATATCTATATCTATATCTATATATACATATAAAGATGAGAATTGGGACGAAGATTTCCAATATGAAAGTTTAGGAAATACTGAATTTATGAATAAACTTCAATTTCCACTTCTTAATAATGCTAACAAAGATAGTACTAAAGATATTACTAAAAATAGTGTTAAAGATACTGCTAAAGATAGTACGATTAGACCAAAATTCAAGCTACATGATAATCATTTAAAAGCTAGTAGTATATCTTTATATAATTGTAAAGAAGGTGTTTTGGATAACTGGGATGACGACTTCGATATAAATGATAGGGCTTCAAAAACTGTGGATTCATCATCCTTTACAATTACACCTGGTATATTAATATTTATATATATAGTGATTTTTATATCAATATTTTACAGTTTGAATTTGAAAATAATTATAATTCATATTTTTCAGGATAAAACATATAATTATATAAATATATATGTCTAAACTTTTTTTTTTTTTTTTATATTTAATAAAAAATAATATTAATATAGGTAATTATAAGAATTTAAAGAAAAAAGATGATATACATGAAAAATTATTTAAAAAGAAAAAATCAAAATCTGAAATTGGTAATGAAAATGGTATTAATAATTCAAATATTGGTTTTGTAAATAATGGAAGTAAAAATAAATTATCATTTAAAATGTACGTGGAAGATGAAAGTGATAATAATGATTTTGAAGATATATCATGGACAGAGCGTAAGTTTTATAAGAAAATAAACTATGATTTTTTTATATAAATTAATTAATTATATATTAAATAATATAATTATAATAGAGGATGATTTGAAATTGCAAAAGATAAAAACAACCAAACGTGTATGTGATATATATATGCTTAATCTATAAATTAGATTTTTATTATATTTAAAATAATAATAATAATAATAATGATAATAATAATAATAATAATAATAATAATAATAATAATAATAATAATATATATATATATATATATATATTTAATAAATTACAGTTTGTTTCAATATCAACTGCTGATGATGAAGATGAAGATGATCCATTTTCTGATATATGTGAAGATTTTAATGAAATTGGTAAATTAATATTTCATATATTTTTTTTTTTATTGTATAATGATAAATCATTAATTAAAATATTCATATATATATATATATATATAATATAATTGATAAAATAAATCATAAAATTACTAGAACTTGAAAAGAATATTCAAAAAGAAAAAATTGCAAAGTTAACAGCTGAAATAAAACAACATATAATTTCATTATCTTCTTCAAATATAGATACATTTACAGCAAGTTCTCAAAAATTGGTACCAGTTTTTTTTTTTTTTTTTTTTTTTTTTTTTTTTTTTTTTTTTTTTTTAAATTAATATTATTGATAATTTTAATTATATATTAATGAAAATATTTAATGTTTATATTAATTTTTTATTTTATTATATTTTATAAAATTAATATACATTAGAAAACATTATTTACCGAACAACCAGATTTAACAAATGTTTTAATTACAAATCATTTTATATTACCTATCATTGATGTTTTAGAAAAATCCAAATCATCACAAACAATAACAGAAATATTAGAACTAGTTAAAATTGTATGTATAAATATAAAGTATTATCAAAATAATAATTTTTTAATCATTAGTCAAACATTAAATTTTTGTACAATTTTATATATAAAAATTAGATATCTTTAAATAATAATGAATTCCAAGAACATTTTATATTGCTTGGCGGTCTTCCATTAATAATATCATATGCGGAAATGCAATATGAACATAATATTAGATATTTAGCATCATTTATTATTCAAACAATATGTAAAAATACTAAATCTGTAACATTTCAAACCTTTATTTCATGTAGAGGTCTTCCCGCTTTAGTTGCATTACTTGGTGGAGATTATACGGAAAATAAAGATTTAATTTTTATGACTATAGATAGTATATACGATATATTTGAACTTCAGGTATATATATGTTTAAATGTTTAAATAAATAATAATTATTAAATTTTGATAATTAATAAATAAATTAATTTATAAATAATAAATTTAGAATTCAACCCCAAAAAGTGATTATTTACAATTATTTGTGGTAAATATTGTAGTTATTTAAATATTATATCTATTAAAATTAATTATTAACTATATATATATATATAGAAATGTGGCTTAATTCCCAATTTATTAGAAGTTATGAATAATATTATTGTCGATGATGAAATATTTGACGCTGAAGAATATGAAAATAAAATTGTAAATATATATTTAAAGTTTTCAAGAGGGGATGCAACAATTAAAGAAGCTGTTACAACAAAAGAAGCTGTCGAAAGTAAAAAAAAAAAAAAAAATTTAAAGCTAAAAATAAGATTAATAAAATTAAAAGTCAATAATAATATAAAATTTCTAATGTTTTTTCAATATAGGTTTATTAAAAGAAATTGAAAAATTGAATTTACGTCAATCAATAAATATTTTGAAAGCTCTAAAAAACCTTTCATCAGATTCAAGTACATTAGAAACTTTATTTAATGCAGGAATTATACCAAAATTAATTGGGTTTATTAATAAATATAAAAATGATGAGAAAGTAAATAAGAATTGTAATTTAATTAAACAAATTAAAATAAAAATCATTTTCTAATTAATTAAATAATTATTAATTATTTTAATTTATATTTTTAAAAGCAATATCAAGAAATATCAAATCAAGTTTTAAATATGATATATAATCTATGTCGTATTAATAAAAATAGACAAGAAAGTGCTGCAAAAGCTGGTGTAGTTCCAATTTTACAAAGGTATGTATATGATCCAAGTCCATTAAAAGAGTTTGCTCTTCCAATTTTATGTGAAATGGTACATGCTGGAAAAGTAACAAGAGATATATTATGGGAAAATGATGTATTAAATTCATATATAATGTTAATGAAGGATACTTTTTGGCAAATCAATGCAATTGATGCTATATTTGCATGGTAAATTTATATATAATTGATTTCAAAATTATATATATTAATTATTATTTATCTATATTGTTAATATATATTATTAATACATATAAACTACATATAATTTTATCTAATAGGATCATAGAAGATCCAGTACCAATAGAATCTGTAATTGAAAAACAAGAAAATATTGAGATTATAATTAATGCAATTAATTTATGTTGTTCAACGAATTCTAAATTTGATACAAAATTTGTAAATTTCCTTGAAATATTACAAAAGCTAATGTTTATTTCTAAAGGTATTAATGAGCGTATTACAGTTGTTACTCTCGAACAATTTGATACACTTGGTATACAATTTTTCGGAAAATTAGTAGGAAAATTATTACATCCCAATGCCCTTGTAAAAGTTAACATTTTGAAAATTTTTACTTTAATGTTTGAATGTCTTTCTCATGAAAAAAAAGAAGAATTATATGAAAAATTAAATAATAATTATGATATATTAATTAAATTAGATTCATTAATGAATGATTCAGCTGTTCTTGTTAAAGATTTAGTAACCAGTTTAAAAAACAATTTAATCGAATTTATAAAATAAAATAAAATAAAATAAAATAAAATAAAATAAAATAAAATAAAATAAAATAAAATAAAATAAAATAAAAAAAAAAAAAAAAAAATAAAATAAAAATAATATTAAAAAATAAATTTATAATAATAATATTAATAAAATTATTCAAGGTTTTAACCCGTGAATAATGATTATAAAAATGAAAATGAAAGTGAAAATAAAATAAAGCAGAATAAATTTATTTTTAAACTTGTGTTATAAATATTAAATTAAAAGAATACAAAACAGACCAAGAAATAAAAAAATAAAACTAAAACTAAAAAAAAAAAAAAAAAAAAAAAAAAAAAAAAAAACATATTAACCACAAATAATTATTAAAATAAAATAAAATAAAATAGAATAAAATATAATAAAACAAAACAAAACAAAACAAATAAACCAAAAACAAAAACAAAAACGAAAACGAAAACAAACAAACAAACAAACAAACAAAAAAAACAAAAAAAAAAAAATAATAAAAACTATACTAAATATTAATTTATATATTTACATATATTTAATAACAAAACTATACTAAATATACATATTTAATAAAATTTATAAATACCAAATATAATAAAAATAAAGAAATTAAAATTGAAAAAAAATATAGAACTCCACAAAATAAATAAAATTATGTTATTGTTTAAGTTTAATAATTTATAAATAAAAATATATATTGTATACATTTATACAAGTTATTCATTTATACATTTCTTTTTAATTTAAAAACAATCTTTATTTGTAATTATCTGTATTAATAATAATAATAATAATAATAATAATAATTATAATAATTATAATTATAATAAAAAAAAAAAAAAGAAAGAAAACAAGAAATATTATTTTATAATTTTAATTGTTATTTATTAAAATAATAATAAAATAATAATAATAATAAAAAAAAAAAAAAAAAAAAAAAAGAAAAAAAAAAAATTAAAAGATATGTATAATATTAATAAATTAAAATAAATAAAATTCTTTTTATAAATAATATAATAATAAAAAAAAAAAAAAACTGAAATAATAAGATATAATAACGACAGTGATAAATCTCTATAATATATTAATAACATTTGAATCAAATTTTAAATTTACATTTTAAATAATTATTTTCTAATTTATTATTTCTAAATGTAAAAAAAAAAAAAAAAAGAGTTGTATTTATCGGATTATAATTATTTTAACTTCATTTTTTGCTTTTTTATATGGGCTCTTAATATTTTCTATTTTTTTTTTAAAATAAAAATAAAACAAAAGTAAAAAAAAAAAAAAAAATAAGAATAATTATAAATTAAAATGTATAATATATATTTAATTTTTAAGTTACCTGTTTTTCTCTTAAAGATTTTTTAGCTTTATTTTGAACACTTCTTTTATGAAC
This sequence comes from Neocallimastix lanati (nom. inval.), assembly GCA_016946835.1. NCBI lineage: Eukaryota > Fungi > Neocallimastigomycota > Neocallimastigomycetes > Neocallimastigales > Neocallimastigaceae > Neocallimastix > Neocallimastix lanati (nom. inval.). The sequence continues at coordinate 2,034,934 of JACVTC010000009.1, read as the reverse complement.
AACCATCATAAATGCCTTATTTTTCTTTGCCTTTTCCTATTAAAAATATGACAATTATAAAAATAATTTTTAAATAATACTATTAAAAAAATATTATTAAATATATTAAGTCTATCAAAATATTTACTGCATTTGTAACACTAGTTCTTTCTTTTCCTTTTCTTGAACCGAATTTAAGACGACCTTCACGACCACGCTATTTTATTATATAATATAAATATGTTTATTATTATTTTATTATATATATTTATATAACGATTATGTTATTTATAAATATATATATAAATGCCTCTTACCTTAATACTTTCTATACGTTCTTCATAATCAGATCTCTTTCTTTTAATATGTACTGTAAGATCATCAGCATCTAAATATTCTTTATTTTCTTCTTCGTCTTCTTCTTCTGAAGAATCAGAGAAGTACACTTCATCCTTATTTCCAGTCATTTTGTTTATTTCTTCATGATGACGAAGTCTCTTTAATTTAGCAAAATCTTCATCTGTTAAAATCTAATTACAGTAATATTTATAATTTGAAATGTTATTAAATATTTTAATATATAGATTAAAACTATTAAATGTTTATTTTAATTTGTAAAATTATTACTCTTGAAGTTAATTCTTCGTTGGCTTTTTTCTTTTCTTCAAGTTTAATTCTTTCTTTTTCTGCTTTGGTTTCTTCATTTTCTTCATTTTCTTCATTTTCCTCATTGCTAATTATTTCAGCTTCACTATCTACTTCCCATCCTTCCCATCCTTCTCCAGGATCTTCATCTTCATTATTTTCTTTTTCTTCCTTTTTCCTTTGATATTTCATTAATAACTATTTATAATATATCATAATAAATATCAACACTTTTTTTTCGTTTTTTTTAACATTATTTTTAAATAAACTTACATCCATGCCTTCAACTGTATCATTAACTTTAACTTCACCATATTGCGGGGCTTTAATATTATTAAGATTCATTGTTGCAATTTTACCCTTTATATTTTAAATTTTATGATAATGAAAGAATAATATTATAATTATGGTTATGTCATATAATTACTAATAAAATAATTAAAAATAGTTTTATAATGAAAAATAATTAATATTTACTCTGTCTTTCTTTTTTAGCATTTCTGGGTTAATTTCACGATAAAGACTAACCAATGATTTTGCAGCTGCTGTAACACCACTATCTTGATGAATTTTAAAATCCGCTACTAAACTTTGTAATAATCTTTCATTCATTGCTAATGGTGCACGAGTACAGATTTCTCTTAAACTATTCAAACTGTTATTTGAAAATTGTATTATCATTATTTATATTTATTAATATTTACATCATTTTATTATTCATGTTTTATATTTTATTAAAAATGTAATAAATTTTATTAATATTAATAATACAGCTTATATTTTTAATACTGAAATCATTAAATTTTTAATATTTACCCAACAATAATAGCTTCAGATGCACAATTTGTCCATAAGAAATTATTTGATATAGCTTCAACGATAGGTTCAATTGAATCTGGGGGAATCAAATCATGTATACTTTGAGCAGTATATGCTAAAATTTGGGTAACATCACGTTGATGTGGTACTAAATATTTTATGATAAATGTATAGAAATTCAATAATATAAGCTTATGAACACCAATCAAACGAGAAATGAGATTAATCATTTGAATTCTGACTTCAAATGAAAACTCTGATGTCGAAGTAACTTGCTTTAATCTTGAGAATAATTTTTCAGTGAATCCTTATTACGTTTAATAAATTTATTAATAGAAATGTTTTGTAACAAAAATAAAAATTATATTTATATTTACCTTGTGGATCATTAATTAAATGTAAAGCAGAAAAATTAAATACTTCAGCTTTATTTCTTTGTCTTTCTTTCTATTTTAATTAAATTAAACATAAAATATAATCAAATAATTTAATTTTTTTTTTTTTTTTTTTTTTTTTTTTTTTTTTTATTTTTAATTATTTTAAAGGTTTAATATAATAATAATAATAATAATAATAATAATAATAATAATAATAATAATAATAATAATAATAATAATAATAATAATAATAATATATAATAATAATATATAATAATAATAACCTTTTTTAATGTAGTTAACGCTCTTTCCATTTGTGCTTGTTTGGACTTTGTTTTTTTAGTTATTTTCATTGTTCTTTTCATATAACCAATATCAATATCCTATAATTAAATTATTAAATTATTAAATTATTATATATTAACAAATACATAATTTCAATAAAAAAATATTAATATTATTAATTTATTATTACATCTTCGTCTTCTTCCTCTTCCTCTTTATTATTTAAACCTAAGAAAAAAGCTATAGCTGTAGCAGCAATCTTTTGCGTTTTAGATAAACAGGCTTGAGTAATAATATTTACAGTTTTTTCATCATTCCTTTAATATTAAATGACATAATGTTAATTTTTAATATACTTTGTATTAATTATACAAAAATAATTATATTCAAAATAATTTTATTTTACCATATATTTTTTTTATATAAATCAATCATGACTTTCAAAGATTCTCTTGCTGCAATCTATTTATATTAATTTAAAAGTTTATGTTTTAATTATTTCTTCTATTAAATTTATAATATTTTATTGATTTTATTTAATTAATCTTTTTAGTATTTAATAATTAAATTACATCATCGGAATCATTTAACATTTTGAACATGAAATTTTGAAGAGTTTTATTTAATTTATTATTTTTATGCTTTGCATTTGAATTTTTAATATCAGTAACAATGTATGTATGTAATAAAGTACGTAAAAGTTTGTCTTTACAGCGGAATAAAGTGAAAAATAACGATAATAAGCTATAAGCAATGAATATATAGTTTATGTTTATGTCATTTAATAATTAAACAATATTACCAAATTATAATGTTATAATAATTATATATAAAATTTTTAACTATTAATATAAATTATATTTACTTTGCTGTAGAAACGACATCCTTATTTTTTAATAAAATTAAAGCTTGAACCATGGTTTTTCTTAAATTTGGAGATAAGATCATATAATGTTGGGAAAGAATGTCAATAAGTTGTTTTGGAAATTCAGAGGTTTCTTTTGGATAGCAACTTGAAACATGACTTAAAAATGTAATTAATTCACCGAATTCTTCACTTTCACTTTCTGGTTTTAATTGAAAAATTGATAATTGTGATTCATAGTGTCTCCATTGTCTAAAAAATTCATCTTTATATGATAAAGGATCTCTTTTAATGAGATTTTGTAATTGAGGTAAATTTTGAATTAAAGTGATTCCTCTATTTTTCTTTACCATTTTTAAAATTTTGAAATTTTTAATTAAATTTCAATTAATTAAATTAAATATATACTTTTATTTTAAATTTTTACTTTTTTTTTTTTTTTTTTTATTTCTTTTATTTTTTTGCTTATTTTTTTTTCTGATTTATAAAATTTTTTATCTAATATAAAATTTATGTTTTTAAAAATTAAATATTAAGAATTTATTTATAAAGTAAATTAAAACTACTTAAAGCTTTTAAATTATTGAAATCTTTTGAAAATTTAAAGTTTTTGAATTAATATTATTATTATTATTATTATTATTATTATTATTATTTTTTTTTTTTTTTTTTTTTTTTTTTTTTTAAATATTAATTTTAATTTTAAAAAGTTATGATTGGTTGAAAATACTTTTTCAAAATGCAAATAGAATTCTAATAAATAGAATATTTATTATTAATATTAATAATAAAAAAATTTAAATAATAAGATTATAATTAATTAATTCTCGACTTTATTTTTATCTTTATCTGTACACTATATATTTAATTTCTTATATATATATATTTATATATTTTTTATTTAAGTTTTTTCATTATTATTTTTTTTTTTTTTGTAATTTTTTCTATTTTTATTTATAGAACATTAGTAATATATAATAATTTAGTTTATTTAAATATAGTTATATATTAAAATGTCTACAGTGCATAAAATACAAGCCCTTCAAAAGAATATTAAAAATATTAGAAATATATGCATTTTAGCTCATGTGGATCATGGTACATATAAATTAAACAAAGAAAATATCATTCATTAATAATCCATTTATTATCCATTTATTATAATGTTAATATAAAAAATTTAAAATCAAATTTTATTTTCAATTAATGATAAAATTAAATTTAATTAAACAAAGTATCTTAGATAACAAAATAATAAATATAATTAATAATTTAGTGTTCTGCTTGAATTGTATAAATAAAACTATAAATTGTATTTTTATAGTTTTATTATTCAATTGAAATTGAATTTTATGTTAATTTCTTTATATATATATATATTACAAATTATTATAATTATAAATTATTAAATATTAAAACATAATAAAGGAAAAACTACTCTTTCAGATAGTTTATTAGCCTCAAATGGAATTATTTCAGAAAGATTGGCTGGTAAAGTTAGATACTTAGATAGTAGAGAAGATGAACAAGAAAGAGGAATTACAATGGAATCTTCTGGTATTTCTTTATCTTTCCAAGTTTTAACAAATTATCTTAACAGTGAAACAAAGCAAAGTAGATTTCAAATATTAATCTTATTAAAAATTATATATTAGCATATATTATTAAAAAATTTTGTTTTATTTTTAATTATTATTTCAATACAAAATAATTTTTATTTTTTTTATTTTTATAGTTGAAATGAAAAAGGAGAATTATTTGATTAATTTAATTGATTCCCCAGGACATATCGATTTTTCAAGTGAAGTATCCATTGCGTCAAGATTGTGTGATGGTGCATTAGTTTTAGTTGATGTTGTTGAAGGTATTTGTACTCAGGTAAATATTTCATAAAAAATCAAACATGTTTTTTTTTTTTTTTTTTTATATTTGTTTCATAATATTTTATTTATATGTTTATATTTTTTTTCGAAATGTATAAGACACATACTGTTCTTCGACAAGCATGGGATGAAAATATTCGTTGTATCATTGTGTTTAATAAAATTGATAGATTAATTACCGAACTAAAATTAACAGCTACAGAAGCATATATTCATATAAGAAATATTCTTGAACAAATTAATGCAATTATGGGTTCTTTTTTTGCTGGTGGTGTAATGGAAGAAGATAATTTAAAGAGAGAGGTTCATATACTATATATTAATAGTAGATAAATTAATATTATATTAGATATTGGGAAATTAAATATTTTGGTATTTTATAGAATAAAAAAGGTGAAGATGACGGAGATGATGAGTGGGATGAAGAAAAGGAAAAAGAAATTTTCTTTTCACCAGAAAAAGGAAATGTTATTTTTGCCAGTGCTATTGATGGTTGGGCTTTTAGGTATATAAAAAATTTAAATAATGTTTTATGTTTAAGAATTTTTATATAAATGAAATTTTAAAACTTTAATATATTATTAATATTATTAATATTAAAATATTATTATTATTATTATTATTATTATAATTATCATTATTAATATTTATAATATAGGATAGAATCATTTGCTAAAATTTATGCCAAGAAACTTGGAATCAAAGAAAATCTTCTTAAAAAGGTTTTATGGGGTGACTACTATTTAGATCCAAAAACTAAAAAAGTTATTGGATATAAGCACTTAAAAGGAAGAAATTTAAAACCAATGTTTGTTCAATTTATATTAGATAATATTTGGACCATATTTGAAGCTGTTGAAAACAAGTAATATATATATATTATTATTATTAAAATGATTATTTAGTCATATTAATTATATAATTATGAATTATAATTTTAAATATATGTTAATTTCTTTCAAATAGTGATAAAGAAAAAGTAGATAAAATTGTTAAATCATTAAATTTAAAAATTTTACCGAGAGACCTTAAATCAAAAGATACAAGAGCTATTCAATCAACTATATGCAGTACATGGTTACCATTAGCTCAAACAGTACTTTATATCCTTTTAAATAATAGTTAAAATAATTTAAATATAATATATAATATAATATAATATAATATAATATATTAGTAATAATTACAAATACAAGTAATTTATTGTAATTGCTTTTATAAAATTATTTAACTATATTTATATTAATCCTTAACTGTTATGTATACATAGTATCGTTGAACAACTTCCATCACCATTAGAAGCTCAAAAAATTCGTTTACCAAAACTTTTATATCCACAAAATATTAATAATAATTCAGATCCAGATTTAACAGAAAATCAAAAAAAACTTGAAAAAGCTTTATATGAATGTGATGCAAGTGAAAATGCCCCTGTTGTTATTATTGTTTCAAAGATGGTTGATGTTAATGCTGAAGATTTACCTTCAAATCGTAGAATCCAATTAACTGCTGAAGAAATGAGAGAAAATAGAAGAAGATTATTAGAACAAAGGAAATTGGAATTAGAAGGGCAAATCGAAGCCCCATTATCTTTAAATGAAGTTCAAGCAACAACTCCTGTGGAAAAAACCGAAGATAATAAAGAAGAAGAAAAGAAAAAAGATAATATATTAGTTGGTTTTGCTAGAATCTTTTCCGGTACAATTCATGAGGGTCAAACTGTTTATGTTATGGGCCCAAAATATGATCCAATGGATCCAACTAAGTTCTGTACTCAAGTTACTGTTAAAAACTTATATCTAATTATGGGAAAAGAATTAGAAGCTCTTACTTCAGTACCGGCTGGAAATGTATTTGGTATTGGAGGTTTGGATGAAGCTGTTTTAAAGAGTGCAACTATCTCAACTCTTACTGAATGTCCAAGTTTAATTAATGTTGATATGAAAGCACCACCAATTGTTAGAGTTGCTGTTGAACCATATGATCCAAGTAAAATATAATAATAATATATATATATATATATATATTTAATTGTATATATTACTAAGTATAACATTAATTAATGGTAATAAACAATTTTATTCTTAATAGGTGATATGCCAAAATTAGTTGAAGGTTTAAAACTTCTCAATCAAGCTGATTCATGTGTTGAAGTTTTAATTCAAGAAACTGGTGAGCATGTTATTGTTACTGCTGGTGAATTGCATTTAGAGGTTATAATTTATTTATTCATTTATTTATTCATTTATATATTTATTTATTTTATTTTATTTTATTTTATTTTATTTTAGTAATTATTGCATTTATATTAAATTTTTGATATTTATGTTATATTTTAAATAAATTGATTTTTAACAGAGATGCTTAAAGGATTTAAAAGAAAAATATGCCAAAATTGGTATTCATTCCTCAGATCCAATTGTTCCATATAGAGAAACATTATCAAATCAACCAGCTATTAATACTAATCCATTCCAAGAATATAGTGATGGTAAATTTTAATATTTTAATTTATTTATCCAATAGTACGAATAATGATATAAATAATATATAATTAATAATATATAATATATAAAAAGAG